>JAKJJM010038561.1:0-18281 GCA_021901965.1 Pipa carvalhoi
TGTACATTGTGCTATTGGGTTTGTAATCCAGATGTTCTGTACATTGTGCTATTGGGTTTGTAATCCAGATGTTCTGTACATTGTGCTATTGGGTTTGTAATCCAAATGTTCTGTACATTGTGCTATTGGGTTTGTAATCCAGATGTTCTGTACATAGTGCTATTGGGTTTGTAATGCAGATGTTCTGTACATAGTGCTATTGGGTTTGTAATGCAGATGTTCTGTATTCTACATTGTATTACCATTTCATCACACAGTTTATGTTTTAATGTTTTAATTGTACTAATTGGTTTCCTCTCAGGATATGCTTAGGTCTTCATCAAGGCTTAGAAAACAGACTACACACATTCATTGTTCATAAATATTAATAGACTGATAATTAAACCTTTACTTTTCAAATGTATCTAAATATTAATATTTATCTCTCCACTGCCTTTAAGGCATCATGTTTCCAAGGTTATACAACTGTCATATATCACAATTGTATTACAGATAAAATAAATATATATAGAAATCAGAGGGTCGAGAATAGTTTCTTCTCCATTCCCTTCTCTAGCCTCTGAGATTTAATTGTAGCTTACTTCTTTTTTTTGTCTCAAGACCCTTATTTTTATTGCATTAGGCTCAGGAATTAGTCTTTTTTTTTGTATTGCATTTATATAGCGCTGATATATTACACAGCACTTTACAGCGATTCATCATTCACTTCAGTCCCTGCCCTGTGGAGCTTACAATCTAGTTTCCCTATTCAGTCACACAAACACATAGACAGACACAGATGTATGTTTTTGGATTGTGGGAGGAAGCCGGAGTGCCTGGAGGAAACCCACGCAGGTGTGGGGAAAACATACAAACTCCATGCAGATGAAGTCCAGGGTGGAATTGAACTCTGGACCTCAGCGCTGAAGGGCAGCAGTGGTAACCATTCAGCTACCGTACTGCCCAGCCACCCAGCTGTTGAGCCACCCAGCTGCCCAGTCAAAGGGGTTAGTCCCTAAAGTCTAAATTGTCATGTAAAGGTGCAAATTCACCAGCTAAAGACAGTCGCAATAGACTGTTGCAACTTCATAATGAGAATATTGTTGCAGTCGCGACTTTACAAAGGAAATGTTGTCAAAGCTGGAACTTTAAAAATTGTTGCGGTCGCGACTTTATAATGGGAGAATTGTTGCAGTCACAGATTTGCTATGGGAATCCGCTGTTTGCAAATTCGACAGTCAAATTCTCACTTTAGAGAATAATCCTCATAATGGTTCAGTTTGAAACTCCAGGAGGGTTTAATGACGCTTGGGCGCACCAAGAGTTTTCCCTGTGTCCTGGGATGTCAGTCAGATACTAGACAGTATAGAAATAAATATGCATTTATATATGAACAAGGCAACTAATTATTCTGAGTATGGGATTACAGTAAAAACTAGAATCAAATAAAGACAATGGTGTTATAAGAGCAGAACATCATTTCTAATAGATTGAGATGAAGATATTATGATAATGATAATAGATCTATTGTCTACCTATGATAAGCATGATTATTTTATTAACCATAATAATGTAAGTGTACATGACATTCAATTGAATTGTTTCTGTAAAACAAATGTATTGATGGTTGTAGGCTAAAAAAATAAATATATAGACTGTTGCTTATAGATGTTTAAATTAGAAGAATCTTTCATGTATTCAGTAATGCTGTAAATGGAGAACACAATGCTATATGTTATATGGCTGTTTTCCCTTTTAAACAAAACAATGGCTTAATTTATCAAGCAACCCCTCATTTAACGACTGTAATATTCAATATAACAGCAAAACATTACTATTATTGTCAATACCACCTTGAAACATACCTGTAATCAACGAGTGTGATTCTAATATCCGCTATACTATATTATGATAGAGAGACATACAGTGACAGCATTGCAGCAATGTCATTCTCTGTATTTCAGCATTATTAACATCACTGTTAACCATGTATACATAATGATGTATCCTTATGGTGTTATACATGACTGCTTTAAAATGACCAACATCAACAAAAAACTGCTTATCATGTTATACTTGTACCTTCCAGGTTAGTACAAGTTGCATAACCTTGTTTATAATAATTAACTTTGCATATGAGTATGTAAAATAGATAAATATATATAAAAAAAGATGAGTATTGAGATACTTGGTGATACTTTTTTTATTGGACTAACGGTCAATTTAAATAGACAAGCTTTCCAGAGTTCTATACTCCCTTCATCAGGTCAATAGCAATACTCTACATATACGGTAGGATAGAGTGGTCATGTTAGTCCACAGATGCACTCATTTATTTATATTTATATATATATATATATATATATATAGTATTGCGCATTGCCTGAGACTTGATAAAGGGAGGACAGACCTCTTGAAAGCTTGTCTGTCTAAATTGACCGTTAGTCCAATAAAAAAGGTATCACCAAGTATTGCAATACTCATTTTTTATATTATATATATATATATATATATATATATATATATATATATATAAAACTGTAGCACTTCATTAGAAGATGTGTCAGTTTAAAATCCCACGTGTTATTAGATCTTCATTTACAGAAACAAGCTTGTTTGACACACTATAAATTCAGAGCCTTGATATGTATTTAATAGTAGCATTTTATGTTCAGCCTAGACTTTACTTTTACTAGATAGTTCATAAAGATCTAAAAACATGCCAGTCAGTGACATCATTCCCCAAAGCATCATCTCCAGTGTGATCGAGAGAATTAAAATGTTGCTGCGTCAGGCGCATAACTCCAAGGGCGTTTGGCACGATATTGTTCATGGTAAAATGTCCTGTTAAACTTTCATAAAATATTTCAGTGGTCTCAAATGGATTGGAAAAATACTTGCTTTAAAAATGAATTCTGAATTACCTGATTATCCTCCAGATGAAAATGAATGTCATTGAGAATAATGCTGAATTTGTGTAATCTTTGAGAGAATGGACTTATTCTGATGAAGCTAAATGCTTTTTTTAAAGTAATGCATATAAATCACACAGAGCAAGAAATGGTGACTTCTCTCCAAGGAAGAGGTGAAATAAATTGCCTTTTTTCCATAAATACTCTTTTATTTCCTTCACTAAAATCAGAAAGAGCTGGGATGAGTATTGTCCAATTTATTAACCTATTTGTTTAGTTATTCTGCATTTTCTTTTTAAAGCAAATCGTATCATCTTTCATCTTTATATATTTCTATTTTATTTCTTATATATTTATAACCAGCACTGTGCTGCTTTTTGTGGTTGAAGATATTCATTTTTTTTTATAACCTTATATAAGGCTGCCTGCAGTTTTCCGAGGTGAAAGACCACCTATTGCAGGTCCCCATAGACCCAAAGACATTTTATTGTAGAAAAACAACTTCTGGTGGACTCTAGTGCAGAACTGGAACTGCTGTATGTATGTAAACCTATGGGGATACGGTCTGCTTCCCTGTGTACCATTCACCTTAGGACAGTACCAGATGAAGCGTTCGGATCCTTGCAGTAGAAATCTGGCCTCAAAACACCAACAAATCACCAACAAATGTGTACTGTTGATTTCATGGATGACCATACAATACTGTCTTGTGATTTTATGAAAATTGGTAACTGTGAAAAAATGCATTTTGTTGAAGAAATTACGTATATTTGACCGATACCTTTATTGAGATGCTTTTGGTCAGCACTTTTCTTGCCCTTTGCGTCTCCTGTCTACTACATATATAATAGCTGTAGAACTTAGCCGAGCAATGAGTGCACCTAATTTCTAGAAACAAAATGCATTTTGTTTCAGTTACTGCTTTGTGTAAAGTAAGCAAGACTGTTTTGACGTGAAATCAATAGTAGACAATTTGTTGGCAATATTTCAGTTTTTTTTAACAGCATCAACATGTCACCCCACAGGACTACGAGTAATAGTAACTTTCTTCTGCGGGACCTGTCCAGCACACTGAAACACGGTACGCAAAGTAAGGAAGTAAAAGGTGCTGCAAAGAATTGTATCGCAGCCTTGCTTTAATTAGTCACTGCAGGTTTTAGGCTACAGAAGGGATTTGTAGACTGAAACCTAGTGACTTATTCAATTTCAAATCTGTACACCTGTAGTAGAAGGGAAGGTGTATACATCTCTGGTGATCCTGTCTTGTAGAATAATCACAAATTTAGCTGTTAGAGATACACGTGATACCTTTTATTAAACCAACATAACTTTGGTTAAGAGGAAAACAAGCTTTAGAACGTCACAGAATGAAAACTATGACGTGTCTCAATATGATGAACACATTCAACAATGCTGATAACGTTCTCAAAATAAACTATGCACTTCCACAGAACATTTTAGGGAACACTTACCCTATAACTCCACTCACTATCCAGATATTGAACATACAAACAACTACAATTTAACAACAGCAATCTTCATTTTTAAAAATAACATTTTTTTTTTATATTTGTTTTTTTTTTTCCCCAATATGTCCTTGCTTCTTTGGAATGATTTGAAAGCAATAAAACAGATATTCAGTGAATTTTATAAGCTTTTAGGATAATTGTGCTACTTGCTACGGTTGCTACTTTTACTAAACTGCTTAGAAAAGTCATAGGGACTTACTGATATAGAGGCTTAAGGCAATGCTCCCTGGGAAATAATGTATATGCATATTACCGTCTCCAGAAGGAAATAGACTGTTAATGTTGTCATGGTTATTAAAAACTGAAAATAAGCTGAATCCAGGCCACAGTATTGGGACAAGTTTTAGGCTTAAACAGTAATGTCATTTTCAGACTTTCTGAACAGTATATGAATCTACTATTATAGCAATTTTCAAGTGTCCTCTGGGTTATGAAGGACACCCGCTGCAACACAACAAGTACTCAAAAATAAAGATTACAATTAGTTTGTAAATGTAAATGTATTTTTTTTAATTTGTTCTTTGCCCTGAGGTAGATACTTATGTTCATAAAGTTGCTTAACGCTTATATAAAACTGATGTAAATTTAAATGCATGATGCTATACTTTAGAACCTGCTCTCCCTAGTTAGTCAGCTACCAGGGTATTGACTTGCATAGCACAATAATAAAATCACAAAATAACCATAATGTAAACTATAAGAGCTTTCAACTTAGTCAACAAGTGGACCTCTTGTGTGCAAATCTGTCCTAACTAGTGACTGAATTCACTTGATATACAACTTCCATTATAAAGGAAGTTACATCATAATGCAATCCTTTGACATATTTTGTAACTCCTAGGAACAAATACTAATTTATAAGCAGGTAATTACAGTGATACCTTTATCCTAGACATTGGGAATCACTATCTGGATGAGCTGGATATCTGCCATACAGGTTCATGTCAACATGTAGTGTAATACATATATATATATATATATACCCCTATAACGTATCATAGAACTTAATTATCTGTACCTGTCACACTACAGTGATTAAAAACATGGTAGGAAAAAAGGTGAAGTTAAAAAAAAATCTCATATTGTACTTATAACTGTAAAAACAGTAAAACTTTTGAAAAAGAAATATTGACTTGATTAGGCACAATATTCTTAAAACTTCCTAAAATCATTCTTCTCAATGAAACTATTTGTGGACATTCTATCTAATGGACTAATCCATTTATCTTTCCAGTAACAATGATTTTCTATCCCCTCCTTTTCCCAATTCAAAAAATACGAGTCATTTGAAAACATAATTGATTCACAGAATGGCCCTTTTCTATAAAGTGTCTTCTTATTGGCTGATGTCATAGCTTTTGCTCATTGCAGATTCATATTCTGAGATACTGTACCATGTAGTTCTTAGGGTTTTTCTACATATGATATAGCACAAGGGCATTTAAGGGTATAAACTATACTCATAGAAACTCATATGTGAAAAATGATTTATCTGTTCATTAGTTTCTGAGGACAAAACCTCTATTCACCCCATACACAATTCCCACATCGAACGCACACAAGGCTTTGTGCCCCTTTTTTTACAATTAAGTATTTATCTTTGTACCAGACATGATCCCACATCAGCATTTACTCATTTATTTCCTGTAGTTAATTTCTATTAATGGCATATAGTGTAACATCTCTTTTCTTCTATTTTGATAACTATGTTTCTAACTAAAAAGTGTTTTAGCAACCAGATTATTGATAGTGGTATATACCCCAACAGATGATATTATATTTTGTTGTCTTATCCTTGGACTCCAGTGTTCCTAATTTAATTAATTCCCGATGTTGTATACTAACTGAATTTATTAAATGAACCCCTGTCAATAAAATATGTTTCATTTTTATTTAGCTGTACATGGAAATGAGCTTCTACTTTAACTATTTTCTGAACCCTAGTAAATTGGAATAAGGGTAATGCTTTCTTTACATATAGGGAATGCAAAAAGTCCTACCTCAATAGTATGTTTTATTCTAACTTTACTTAATACATTAGCAGTTAATTTCCTTCTGTGACATTTCATTATGGTTCCAATGAACTGTGAATTTAACAATAAAAGTGTTAAATATTTTAAATAAAAATGCCAGTAGACTCAAATGCCACTTGTCTATACTGCAACATATCATCTATGTTATGAAACTAGTACAAGCAAAACTTCTATAGCATCTTTAAAACATATTCTGTTTTACAATCATTGTATTTTTTGGAAGCAGTGATCACTCATTGTTCAGCTCTTCTCTAGTTTATTTAACATCATTGAGAAGTAACTTAACATATGTTATGTCTTTTGAGAAAGGACTCATTTAGCCCAAAACATGTCAAAGATGAAGGTTCACTATTAAATGGTGTACTTACACTACTTTTGCCTTTCATACCTTGTTCCTGTTTTTTCTTTTGTTTATTCACCTGGTGGATACACTTTAGAGCAGCGTGTTTCCACATCAGCAAGGATACCTTTCCTTTTTGGCTTTAACATATGTTACTACATGATGGTGCCCTTTTACCTAAATGAATTTACCAAAATGAATTACTGTATTTTTTGCTCCATAAAACACACCTGAGCATAAGACGCACCTAGGGTTTTAAGGAGAAAAATAAGGGAAAAAATATTCTTAACTAAATTCCCTCCCTCCCCTCCCCTGCCTGCTTGCCCTCCTTCCCTCCCTCCCCTGCCTTCCTGCCTGCCATTATTCTCCCTCCCTCCCATGCCTACCAGCCCTCCTCCCCTGCCTGCCTTCCTCCCCTCCTGTCCCCTGCCTGCCCTTTCCACATATGCACAGGCGGGCAGCTTTTGGAGTACTTACCTTCCTTCTGGCAGTGTGCAAGCGAGCCGCCTCCTGTCAGCACATCTCCCGATTTAATCTTCGGTAAGTGGTGCTCCGTCGGTGCCTTCCGCTCGCCTCAGCTCTTGTTGGCTCTATTCGCCATGGATTCGGCCACACTATTAGTGCAGCTGCTGAATCCACTGTAACAACTGAATCCACAGCAAACAGAGCCAAGGGGAGTGGAAGGCACCGATGGAGCGCCGCCTACATTAGTTGCATCAGGATATGCACTGACAGGAGGCAGCTTGTTTGTACACTGCCCAGGAGGAAGGTAAGTACTCAGAAATTTTCGTGGGTAGGGGGGACTATGAAGAAAAGGAGCATTCACTCCATAAGATGCATGGGCATTTTCCCCTCCACTTTTGGGGGGGGGAAGTGCATCTTATGAAGTGAAAAATACAGTAGTTTTCCTCAGTCCTTTATTTTAAAAGTATTGGCATATGTATCTACATTAACAATTCAAATTGTATCCTAATATGACTAAAGAAGGATTGTAATTCAATGCCTGCTTTATAAAACCCAGATGTCAAGGGGAAATTAGGGCTTTTTGAAAGTACCTTATTTTACATTTGTGTCATTGTAATTGAAGATGTTTACCGCCGATAAGATGTTTACTGCTGTGGCTTCTTGCATTTACTTTACTGTTGTCAGTATTTTTCTTCTGTACTGCTGCCTACTAGAAATTTGAGTAACAATAGAGTATAGGCTGATAGAGACAGGAATGAATGTGTTGCATTGGGTTAATGAAAATAGTCTGTGATTAAGACATCATATTTTAAAAGATTTAAAAAGAGGGGGAGGGGAATAAAATGACCCTGAGAAGTAAATTAGCCTGTAAGAGTTATATTCATCTATATATATATATATGTGTTGCGAAACTTGCGATACTTGGTGATACTTTTTTTATTGGACTAACGGTCAATTTAAATAGACAAACTTTTGAGGGTTCTATACTCCCTTCATCAGGTCAATAGCAATACTGAAATTGCTATTGACCTGATGAAGGGAGTATAGAACTCTTGAAAGTTTGTCTATTTAAATTGACCGTTAGTCCAATAAAAAAGGTTTCACCAAGTATCGCAACACACATATATATATATATATATACGCAAAAATGTGCTTTCTTTTGTTTTATATAATATATAAATATATATATATATATATACTGTATATATATATATATATGTATATATACACACACATTCATAGTAGATTCCACTAACAATTGTGAGTATACAGAGATCAGTATTACCCCCTTATCCCACATAACTGAATAGTACACTTAATCCTATATAAGTACAAATCAATAGAGCAAGATGTACACTCATGAGTCTTTATATTGTGTGTTGTGTCTAAGGGAAGTCAATGGTCAAGGTTTTATCTAAGGCTAATATTGCGACATTTATATAGTGAACTATGGCTGGCCTCACAAATTGTAATTGGCCGGTCAACAAATATACAAGCACTTCCTTAATTTAATTATAGTTGGGCGAGACATTGCAGTATTAAAAAGTAGACAAATTGCAGAGGTGTTCAGCTTTAGACAACTGATGAAATATCAGCGTATGTCCTATAAGACACTTAAAGCAAGAAAAGGCCATTGGTTGTATGCATTTGTTCAATACATAGATAAATATTTAATACATGATTTACTTACAATGTGTGAAGATTTTAGCATACCTTTATTTTATATGTAAACTAAAACACTTCTTTAGCATGTATACTTGCTTTATATTCTCATTATTTAAAGTGACAGTTCGTTAAAATATGCAGTAATTTACTTGATAAAGCATTTCAATTTTTCAGGCAGAGACTGAATTAAATCATATACATACAGTAAAATTCCCTGATGAATTTTTATTGCTCTGTCATCTTTTAATCTTATTTATTTTATTGCAGCACCTTAAATATTTTGCCTGTATAGTCAAGGCCTGATGTTTTTCTTCTAGTTTAAATATTATCTTTTTTGATAGAAATTCATATATATATTTACTTTTGTCAAATTGCTCCTTATATCCTAATATTCTACTGTCAGAATTTTATTTGTGCTTTGCTGAGCCTGCTTTTGGATAGAATAGATTTAGTTAATACAGTGCATATCTTCAAATGCATGGGAGTTATTCATTTTTCAAAGACATAATCAACGAGTCAAAACACCCGCCACCATGAGATTTCGGGCAATTTGTTAAATGACACATTACTCAAAGATACAAAGGAAATGGAAACATGCATTCATATATGTGCTATTCAAATCGATGCAACTTTACAAATTAAATCTCTGTGGGAGTTACATAGAGATGATGAAACAAGTTCAGCCAACTATGAAGTTTGTACAAACCTTGGCAGTTCATGACTGCCAAGCCAATTTGTAAACCTAGCCCTGAAGAACTGGTTAAAAGTTTGTCCATCGTATAAAAGAAACAATATATGATAGCCAGTTGTCCATTTAGAGTGCCAATGAGTTGACCAATGTTATTTCATTATGAATATGAAAGTTGGTCATGTAAAAAAATATATCTGTACTAATGAATACAGCAAAAGGTGAAGTCTCCATCACCAAAATTATGTTTGCATTTTCCACCCGAAACGTTGTGTTTTCTTTTGACCACTTTGGAGATGTTATCTGTACAGTAAAGTCTACTCATTATTTGGATGCCTACCTCTCTTCTTTGTTGCATTTTCCAAAAGCCCACAAAAAATACTTATCATCAATAATATGAATGTGGGTCCATCTAAAGCTCAGTTTTGCATCTTCATTAATATACTCGATATGGTTAAGGAATAAATCTTTTACTGTATTATGTCACTGTAAGAAATACATTTTTTCTTTATACGGTTTTATTTGTTTTATTGAGAGTCATTTCAGTAAACAAGTTATAAGGTAAAGAAAGGGCATAAATCGCAGTTCGACATGGAATAACCAACACGTATTGTTCAAAAGCCTTAAAGAGCAAAGTGAAACAGAGGACTTTTTGTTGGTGTCATATTAGTACTTCTGTTGTTTGAGGCTGTTGCGTAGACATCTTTCTGCGTAACAACATCTACTCCAAAAGCAAAAGTACACATTTACAGATCTCTCTAGATACACCATTGCCAGTCCATTAAAATTGCTTTAAAAATAGCTTAAAAAAAATGTGTTTTTCATATTTTAGCTATTCTAAAACTAACGACCCCTAAAACTATATCCAAAACAAGAATTATAAAATACATTATTATAAATTAGAGACATTACACTTACAGTTACTCGGAGTACACTAAATAAAAGTACACCTGTCACCTCAAAACTCCAATACTAATTTAGGTTCTACTATACTATTACAGCTCCTCCAATCAGATCCCTTAAATCACGATCTAGCAGGGATCTGATTGGAGGAATAATGTCAATTGGAGCTGTAATGTCAATCATCATTTAGCCCAGCCCAACCCGACTCGGGAAAGAAAAGTCGGGCTGACAGGGAAGATGACAGAGAGAAACACTGCATAAAGGTACATTTTTTTAAAAATACATGTATATTTACAAAATCATTTATTTCATTAGTAGAACTTAAATTAGTATTGGAGTATTGAGGTGACAGGTGCACAGATATTAAGTCATCAAAAAAGAAATTCACATTACATTGTACTTTTTATATGCAAAGAATATATCATTTTGGGGGCTGTTTTGAATGAAAAAATTATCTTGGTCTTGTTAACTGAATTCGAAAACATTTTAATAATTTTATATGAGTTAAGAGTGTAAAATATAGCACATAAATAAATGGCCGCTTTATAAATATGCATTTTTGTGGATAATTATCATTGTTGATAAAATGAATGCTCTGTTTTCTTTACTGTCATTACTCCTTTAAAGGGGTACTTGATTCATTGCTGCTCTTAATACATATTGTTCCACCTGCAGTATCTTTCATTAAATTCAGTCTCCCTGAGTAGCTAAGTCATTATTATTACAAAAAAAAATTGTGAAAAATACTGTTGTTACAGACTTCTCAGCTTGATAGATATCTCAGTAGCAAGTATTTGGATATATTAGCTCAAGAAAATGTTAGAAATGTTAAACTTTTTGGTTTCTCAAGCTTTATTGATTTATATGTTTACATTTCCCTGAGTAGATTTCAAACCCGTGCTTCATTAATGCGTTTTTTTTTTGTCAGTTGTAGAAATAGCCAACTTTTAATCCACTGACAGCTATTTTTATTAAAACAAGCAAGAGGTGCGCGTATCCATGAATATCAAACTAAACTGTGGATGTCTATGCTTTTGGCAAACAATCTGATGAAAAAAGAAATGTGGTCACTAATCAGTGGATGAAAGGCCAGGAGAACTGTTGCATTAAGCTGGAGATACATGAAACGAGTTGTCTGTTGACATATTCATGTTGGAAGGCAATCACTCTATGTATACTTGGAAAAATGAACATCCTACGCAAAAATTTTGGTTCTGTTGGCAGAGTCTTTATTAGTCAGGATGTTAAATCTGCTGTTCCAGTGCTGCAATGTGTGATTTGATCATTCTGAAGAATCTTACAAAATCAGCTGTTTCTGTGCGTTGACCAATTTCCTGATGTCTCAGGAACTTATTCCTGAAAGGACAAATAGTAATTTAAAGGTGTGATTTCACATTTATTTGCCACTTCCCCATATTTGGGTATTCAGCAAACTCTGTGATGTGGCGAATTCAAGACTAGTTTGACAGCTGACGACGGTCATGGATATAAGGAGCTCTTCACACCACTTTGTGTGCATGTGCACGGGTAATTCACCTATTCATCAGTCATCGAAGTCTGTCCCAGTAGCGAATTGGGCAAGGCGTATTATGCCACATTACACTACACAAGAGACAGCTACTGAAGCTATGGGAATCCTCTGTTTAGTCAATAAGGAGTAGAGAATCGGAGCTCAGCAACCCAAGGTGATGAGAATTCACTTCGACAGTCGAATTCTCGCTTTGATGAATAAATCTCTAAGTTTTCTGCGATCAACTCAAATATCTGATCTTTGTTTCTATACCCAGGTTTTCAAATGCACACACATTCACCTGTCATAGGATCTTATATTGGATCCTTTCTAGCAGCATGCTAGGTCCTATACCAGGTATACAAATATGTCTTTCTAGAACCGGTGATAAAAGATTAATGAGGACATTTACTTGTTAACACCAATGATAGAGCAGGGTAATGATACATCAGTACCTGAATGTGCAATTTACCTTGACTGAATGGTCTGATTATCAGTCACACTATAATACATATTGTGTATTTACTTCCTTAACTTTCCATTCATCATTGTTTACAGCCTGTGATAAAACTAAGATTTAAAGTACTCTACAGCTAGACATGCTAACCAACAATCTTTTTAAACAACCCTATTGGCAGTAAACTATATTCAGTACTTAATGGGTAATGACAGACTTTTCCATTATTTTATTAAACATAGATCTAGTGAACAAAATGAGTCAATTATATTAATATCCCAGTATTAACCTAATACACAGAACAGTTGCACATACAGCAAGTCTACAGATAAATTAAAGTGTTATTTTATTACGACATTCTTCCTTGCTTATTTTCAGAATTCAATCTTGCTTGATCACTCAGGCAGTTAATCCAAATATGTCCTCTGTCACTTAAAACATTAAGGGCTTTTTTGTTCATTAAAAAAAAATGAAATAATTAAATAAACAAAATGTTCATCACAGCCTTGATCATAATGACACATTGTAATGTGATTATAAAAAAAAAAAAAAGAAAGTTGACTATTCAAATATCCCCTTTCTCGCAAAATATGTTACATTTCAGAATGCTGAAATGATCGATGGAAATTGATTCTGTTGTAGTTAGCTGGAGAAAACAATTGCTTTGAAACAATTGCTGCATACTGTCCATTTTATCAGTAATTGGTTTTATATGTTACTGTCAATATTTTTATTCTAAAATTAATTAATTTAATTCATTGCAGGCTTGATCCTGAATGTTTAAATATGCATTTGATTCTAATGTTGTATTGCAAAATACAAATGCATTGGGACATTAGGGGACAGCTCTTCTCTTCATATCTTCTGGTTTAGTATGTGTTTAAAACAAATATGAATCAAAGTATTGATAGTAGTTAACTACTTAATGGTGAAGTTCTAAATTGCAACCTGAAGGTTTTCCTCAACATGTAATAGTCTTTGTGTGGTTTGGCAATTGATTTCTTCGGGTCTGAATGTGAGAAACTAGATCTGAAAGTATATGTAAAAATTGAGTATTTTAAAAATAAGCCTTTCATCTATATCGTTAATCCCATTAATGTAAAACTTTTTGAATGTCAGAGTAGCACTATAAGGTTTGGAAGGTTTCTTCAAAGTTGCAGTTTCCAGCAGTGTTATGTTTCCAAGGATTGTGTAAGCATATATTATAACATCTACTCAATTCTATCATCTCAAAATATTGCCTCTGAATATAATCCTATTTTAAACACATCCATCAATGGCATTGCACTATTTTCTGCCCTTACACAGGTTTTTTCTGAACTTCTACTCGCTACAATAATGTAATTATCCAGAGCTTCCTGCAGAGAAATAAACATTAAACCCTGGCAGGAGGGAAGACTTTACCTGCAATCATGACCACAGTGGGATCAATAATTAACACATGCTTGATTGTCAGTCATTGAGTCTTTGATATATCTGCAGTAATCTGATTACGATATGTTTAGTACCATTACTATAAAAGAAAATTGGCTTGTTCTTGGAAACTCTTGATATATTCAACTTCATTTATTGAAATGAATCTTAAAAATTGTACATTGGAACAAAATGTACATATATATTTATTTGTATTATATCTTTCTGTCTTTACTTTTGTGCTTTTGAGGCCTCTCAATTAAAACTTCATCTAATGGCAACTGCTCCACAGTATTGGCCCTGGGCTCTAAGGTCTTTGCAGAATATCCCCATGACACAAAGAACTAATAATATTCTTAGCATGTTGTTGGTATTGAGTGTTGGTGTAAGCCAGCGGTCGGCAAACTCTATTGAGGAGGGAGCCGTTTCGCTCTCTCCTCCTCCAGGACTGCTTAAGTGTGGAGCCGGAAAGGGGGCGAAGCGCCAATCCCGATCACATGACTTCCGACGCTTACAATACTAAGAGCACCTAAAGATCCACATGTGGCTCTAGAGCCGGGGTTTGCCGACCGCTGGTGTAAGTAAATCCTCCTTGTGCACAGAAACTGACTCTTGGGTACTCACTGTGCATGTCTAGTCATCCAGGTGTAAAGAGTGTCCACACTGCTCATGTGTAATTGCATTTTAGCTACTTTCTACCGTGTGAATCACAATTGTATTTTCCAGACTACTCATTAGCAGATTCAGCCTCACCCCTTTCCCAGTATTCCAATACAGTATTGTAGTTCATCCATTGCACTCCAGCAGTCATTCTATGCTCTTTATGGCATGTGCACTCATCAATTAAATCCACAATTTGTATTTCTTGACCAAGAAGGCTATCGGTTACTAAATGTAACAATACTAGGGGATAAAGCAACTTCACTGAAGGCAGCATTGAGCACCCAGAACATTCTATAGTGTTATAATGATTTCAAATATAAGAAAAAGAAAGTATTAGGAGGAGATAAGCAGTATTGCTTTAGGCAACAAAACAATTTGAAACAGTCTCAATAACACCTTTACAAAAGTAGGGAAAGCCGTCAGGAGGTTTGTCATTAAATATGAAATCTTTCTTTGTTTCTAATAAACAAATATAATGAAATCAGTGAGGTGGGAGTATTGTGAATATTTATTTTTACATTATTGTATTACTTTAGAAAAATATGTTTTATAATGTAAAAAAAACCTGTTTATGTAGCATGTCAATTTGAATATTCTAGCTTTAAAAATAGACAAACTACTGTAGCCACGAGGTGCTTTGCGAATCTATAAATTATAACACAAACAAAAAGATCTTATGCACATTGATAGATTAGCAATGGGAATTGTTAGAATTAAGTGGAGAACTTATGCTTAGAAAGATCTATTACCATACAACAAGTGCCTTGCTACTTTTTAATATCCCTTAGTGAAACATTCATTAAAGATGAGTGAATTGATCTCTGTCATTTGCCTATGTGATAACGATACATATCTTTTGTAGAGAATCACAAACTATTAGTAGTAAATATATTAATATTGACAACTAGGATATTGGCAGTATTGAATTGTAACTTGGATGCTACTGATCCCTTGACATTGAAACTGCATATCTAATTTTATAACTGGAATACCTGGCATTTTCTTCTTTTGAGTTATTGCTCATATCTTTGGCATTATACTGAGGATACTGCACAAGTTTCATTTTGCACTTGTCATTTTCTCTGTAACTTTTTTTATAGCTGTATCCATAAAAAGCCTATAAACTTGCTAAACTATTTTGCCCATCTTTTGTTCTCAGATGTATTTTTCTTAGAAGTCCAGTCTCAGTGCTGGGTCTACTCACAAGTGGCTACTCTCCAGGAGATTGTCCCCACCTTCCAACAATGACCTCAGTGCTAGGGAGCTTTATATATTGTTTAAAATTCAAATAAATCTACTATCTACACTTCTGAATGCCCATCATTACCTAGTAGATCACCAAAAGGGAACTAAAACTGCTTGGGATTAGCCATGAATTTTTATATATTGCTTAGTTTATTGACAATAAACAAATTTCCAAATCACTAATTCATCTTGACTAGTTCATTTAAATCAATATAGTTGTTCTAACATTAAGGAAATGGTCACTTTAATAGTTTTGTTCATTGTAGACCAGTTGATGCATCAACAATAACTTTCAAAGCAGAGGGTTAAAATCTTTTGCATAACGAATAAATGGAGAATAAATATTCCATGTGGGTTGTGGAATGCATCACATTTCCAGATTGCCTCAGTCAATCATAAACCCTCAGAGATAAGACTAGATGTGATGTATGGGATCATTGACTTTTATTGTGTGGTGTATATTATTCTCAGCAGGAAGGATACATTGTGACTCTGTTCTGGGCCTCTGTTTTAATAATCTATTAAAATTATCATACAGGGAAATAAGTTGGTCTGTAAAACTCCTGTGCAGTAATCTATCTATCTCTGAAGTAAATATTTTTTCTTTCTTTTTTTTTTCATTCCAACATGAGATTTTTGGATATAAATATTATCTTTACCTGAAAAGTTTACCAAGTTTTTCACTGTTCTGTTTTGAAAGGAAACTGGGAAAGGGGAGGGGAATAGTAATTTGACCTCTAAATTGTTACAATTGAATTAAAGTGGCACTATTGCCTCCAAATTAATTTGCATAATATACATTTATTCTACTTTATTATGCATGTTTTATATCTGCAAATATTTTTTGTTGTTACAAGAAGCTTACCATTACATAACATTACAGACACCTATGCCTTCCAGGCTAATTTTTATTAAACCTGTCTCATATACCTACTGAAGTAGATTTGTAATGTATATGTAAATTGGGGAGACACACCTGGGCTGTAAATGTGCTTTGCTGTTGAATACCTAACAGCCACAACAGGAAATATTTAAACCCAATATGTAAACCATGGTTTGTTGTCATCATGACAGCTAATAATACATTTAAAATTCCCTTGTGTTCCCTTAGATCAGTGATCGGCAAACTTCGAGGAGGAGGGAGCCACTTTGCTCCCTCCTCCACAGCCGACTGATCACTGTGGAGCCACAAAGGGGGAGTAACGCAAGTACCTGATCCCATGACCTACCGACGTCCAATCAGAAGGAGCGTTGGTTGTCATGGGTGGGGCTACGGAGGAGTGGGGCGGGGCTAGGGAGAGTCGCCACGAGCCGCACACTGCTGGCTTAGATAGCTATATATAGATATATATTTTTAATAGTTCCTAAACAAATGTCAAGAGCAAGTCAAATAATCTTGCATCAATATTTATCTTGTTTTTATTTACAGTCTATTTAAATAATTTTCATTTTCAGTAAAATAAAAAAGATAGAAAAAGTTTAAACATACGGAATTAAGAAATAAACAAAACACACTGCTTATTTTTTTATTGTCTAAGGTCAGTGTTTCCAGAATTACATTGATGCTTGCTATTTCCGTGCTCACAATATAACAGATAAGCATGAAAAATAACCTATTAAAGATTATCCTTTTTTTTTTCATCACGCCGACAGTGAGAACCTCATTTTCTGGAGGCTCTTGGTAGCAACATAATCAGAGAAAATATATTCCTGCAAAAGGATTTGAATTTGAATTATGACACATCTGCTTTAAAGGTAACCAGATATGGACTTTTGAGCAAGGGGGGAAAAGAATTGCATTTCGGAAATAACTGTGCTTTGATGTGCTTTTATATAGACTAAAACAAGCAATATTACAAAGAAAAAATAACAATTCCTTTTTCTTCAGAAGTTATTAAAAGAGATCACAGTAAGCTTTGATGATATTTAGAGTGTGCCCAGTTGCTTCGTCATATCAAAGTGTTATACATATGTTTCCCGAGATAAATAGTGACAAAAATGTGTGCGGAGAGATAAAATATGTGTATAAATATATATTACAAAGATCTGAGAATATATATATATATATTATATTTATAAGAATATATATTAAGAAGGAGAAAAATGAAGAAGATATTTGTCCTTTACAATTTACAATGGGTAACTGAAGTATACAAAATTAAAGGGAAGGTATCAGCTAAGTCAAAAAGTTTCCATTAGTGTGACAGATTGCCTACCAGCAGTGCAGAGGTTTCTTACATACAATAAATATGCCATAGTAGCTAAGATATGGAATTGTTTGCTTTTTCTAATATTGAACCCAACCATATTGGGCTGCAACTTATATGTGATTAATGAGTCATTGAAATGATTACAGCCATTTCAGTCAAGGGGCTCCAAGTAATATAAATTCAAGAAGTAGTAGCAGTATTTGTGAGTAATTGTATACTTTCACCAGAAATTAAAATATATGCCTAGCTTTAGTTTTTTTTTTTTTTTT
>JAKJJM010038589.1:0-10012 GCA_021901965.1 Pipa carvalhoi
ATATATATATATATATATATATATAGCATAGATAGATATTATAAAACTATTGAAGGTATCTATTGCATCCACATTGTTCCTCCATCCTCTCAAGTCCCTTTGTGTTTATGTGCTTTATCAGTAATATTTATCTCTGAAGCTTCTTCTAAATCAGAATGGGAATGCAGCATGTTTAACCAATTAGGTCATATGTGATCAGGGTTATACGGTATATACTGTATATATGGATTAAAGTGAATATTCTAGCCCTAACCCAGCTATAAAAAAAGGTTTACCATCGACCATTGCTACGACAAACTATTTTGCAAGCAGTGGCTCCACTGAGGTGTGAGCTGAGTACCAATAAGACATAAGTAGGCTGTAACTTTAAGTAAGGTTTCATGGTGGCTACTATTATTAATATTTATTACTAACCATAACTAATTCATTTCTATCATACCAAACAGTGCCATACAAGAACATAAATCTATAAATAAACCAGTTGTACTCACAGCACATTTACTTTAGGAAAAGCACAACTAGTTAACAAAATTTCATAACCGAGTTCACTGCTTTATTTGGCACCGAGAATCACACATGATTTTTCATTGAAGTAATGAGCTAAATAACCCCTGTAGTTCAACAAACTAAAATAAAATGGGAGGGGGAGGACAAGAAACACAAATACAAAGTAATAGGGAAGTGATAAGGAAATGGAATAGGATAGTTTAAGGTGAAGAAAAGTAATATTTACGGCAAATATGGTTGAAAACTAAATTTAAAGCTTGTCAATGGGACAGTTATGGGACGCGGAAAACAGTAAGATGGGCTTGTCACAGCTAGAGGGAGGTAAAAAGAGGGAATGCTGGCTCAGTGGTAGCATCTCATGGAGAAGATGCACAGTGCAATTTGGGCATTACTCGGGCAAGGGCCCATGATTGGTGTATTTGCGGCTGCCCTACCATTACTTGCCCCAACCTTAGAGGTTAAGGGATGGCAGCATGGGAGGGCCAGTCGAGGTATGGTTCAGTTTTGTCATAATAGATGAGAAGAGAGTTACAAAATGTATTGTTATTTAAATAATGCTTAATAAAGCTGCAGCCAATTTAACCCATGTCTGGTTGTTCTGTGTGTTTATTTAAGATTAATAGATAAGGATAAAAGGGAATATGAGGTGAGAGGGTAAATGGAAGTGTATGAGCGGTACCCACTACACAGGTCAATGTGCACAGTATGTAACAGATGCTGACGTGAAACCTGCTCTTCTGTAATATGCAAATATTCTTGCTCTTTTCCCAAGAAGATGCGAATTGGACATTGAACAAGAGAAATGTTATAAAAGTTCCAAGAAGAGCAGGTGCTGAATAACATTTTATTGCAGGTTCTCTGCTCTCGGCTCAGCTTCCAGCTATAAAAGTTTATAGAGTGTTCCATCCACAGTGATTCACATAGGATTGCGGATTGTTGCTTAGGTCAACCACACAGCTACTACATAAACATATTTAAAAGGCTTTGCAGAGGAATTTTTTTTTCTCAGGTAGTTTTAAATCATAAAGATTGTGGGAACATCTGACTTAAGATCGGAGATTATAAAAAGTTGATTACATTACAGAAAAAAAACTTGTAAGCATTGAACGTTTAGGGGGGTATATACCATGAATTTTATTTTCCCAATATTTGAAAGATTTATTTAATAGATGAAACAGGCAGGCCACAATTAAATAGTACACATAAACAGGGACATGGTTTGAGCAATAACTAGGCTAGACTCTAAAGATAAATGATTACTCTCTTACTCCTCTGTACTCTAGGACTGAAGCACAGACTCAGAGAACCTAAAAGTAAATGATTACTCTCTTACTCCTCTGTACTCTGGGACTGAAGCACTGTAGTTAAAGCAGCACATATAACATCATAATGAAACGTTAATTACACTTTTGTTTCACTGCTGCAGCCTACTGGGAACTTTACCTTGACTTATTTACTTGTGCAAAGACCCCTAATAACATGGTATATACAATAAGTACACAACAGCCCATACTACCTCACTATTTGTAGCTGAATGCCAATTACTGCTCCTATAGCAACATCTTACACTGACTATCCGATTTGCTTCCTAAGTGGGCGATCTACTGAGGACCTCCCTAATATTTTTAAGGGCACTGATTTTAAAAATTAAAACTGGAGAGGTGGAAGAGTTGGCACTTTCTTATATTATCAAGAAGTCTACATAACTATTGGAACAGCTCTCTGGGAGAATAATATGTGTAGGATATTTAAATTATTATGTATTTCACTCCCCTAAATAAGAGTAATTAGGTGTATAGATATGTAATTTATGTCATGGTGAAGTTAGGATAGAGATATAGTACTGTAAGTGTTTTGTGCTAAAGGTCTATGCTAGTAGCTCCATCTAGTGGAGAATATTAAGTATTATCTTAGGAATTAATATCAGAAAGTGTTAGAATGTTGCTGTTTTGGGGGGAAAGGGGTTTTTGAGCTCCAGGTCTCCACCAGAAGAGTGGGACGGACCTGTAAGGAAAAGTTAGTAGAGCATCCAGTAAAATCACTTCAGAAAGTGATAGTTAGGTCTAGCTACATAAGGGTAACTTTCCCAACAAGTAGTGCAGTGGGTGTAGAACACCAAGTGTCTTGCATAAAAATATGAAGCACCTAGAGCAGGGTTTTAAAGTGACAAGGCCTTAGGGTGGCAGTTCGCTAGGTCTGGTGATTGTGGTATCCCTGGAGTGAGAAGCACTCAGACTGGTTTTAGACCCGGCATTGAGCAAGTAATTCCTCTAAGTTTCCCAAGGAGTGGGTACCTGTGCTCAATCCAGAGAGGAGTGAGAGCTGCTCCTGACTCTTGTTGCTAACGGAGGGCAACTATGCACCAAGTAATTTGCTATGTCCTTAAGATGGATAACGTGCTACAAGTTTAAAGTGTGTTCCTGTTTTGTGCTGTGAATAAACTGTTCCTGTTTGAAGAACCCCTGGACCCCATCATTGATTAAAGGTACAGGCACTACTCCTAATGTTAGCGGACCTATCCCCTGAGTGACTGAGTAAAGCAGTGGTAAAGTCATCCCAGGAGTAGATGTGGATGTAAGCGCAACAAGTGTGCTCAAAATAGCATTACATAGGTAATATATAGTTACTAATGATTTTATCACTACATTTTTCTTCTTTTCACAGCAGTAAAGCACAACCCCTTTGGTGCAAAATGGTCATCTAAGACAGTTTCCATCTATCATCTGCTTGAATTAAAAGAGCTTCCAGCAGAAACAAACCTATTGCAGCTTGTTTTTGTTAATATCAACCTGGGAAGAAACAGTTTTTTCCACAGTAAAAAATTCAGAAAAAAAAGTATAATTTCTATAAACTTCACAAATTGATAAAAACCCCTAAAGTTGTACAATGTTAATAAATGCATGGGGAGCTATTTCTGTTGTTGTTTTTACTGTCAGTGTAATGATAGACATGTGTGGAGTCTTTCCTTTGTCCAAATACACTAGAGCAGACTCATTTAATGTATAAACAGTGATTTCTGCTGCAATTACTGCCAAATTGTGAGTTAAGAGAAGAAGGTTTAAGAGGCTCCTAGAAATGCCTATTATTTAGGGGGTTATTCTATAAAGTGAGAATCTGAATGTTGAATTCTCAAACGGGATTCCCATAGCAAATCCACGACTGCGACAATTCTCCCATTATAAAGTTGTGGCCGCGACAGTTTTTAACAGCTTTGACAACATTTTCTTTGTAAAGTTGCGACTGCTACAATATTCTCATTATAAAGTTGTGACTGCGACAGTTGCAGTCTATTGCGACTGTCTATAGCAGTGGTTCTCAACCTTTTTATTGTCGTGACCCTTTAGTACAATTCCCTGTGATATGGCGACCCCCATTCATTAATTATTATTGGGCGAACTCATTCAAACACTATATTTCCGACGGTCTTAGGCGACCCCTGGTAAATCGTCAGTCGACCCCCAATGGGGTCCCGACCCACAGGTTGAGAACTACTGGTCTTTAGCTGGTGAATTCGCACCTTTACATGACAATTCGGTCGGACTTTAGAGAATAACCCCCTAAGTCCTGTAACTTCTGTATCCTTGGTGAACTGAGACATTCAATGAAAGTAAATACAGACAAAACCCTTCCTCTGATCCCTTCATTGGTGAGATACAACAAAAATGAATTTATAGTATAATAAGGGGGGAAAAAAAGAACAGTATATGTTTTCTGTAAAACCATCTGGCCCACAGATTATAATCATAGGTAGAATTTATCTTCATATAGCATTTGATGGTCTGGGGTGTATATAAAATAACTGATTTATATTTAAACTATTTTATTAAAGTCCCGAATAGCTGGTTTGGCCAAGGAAGCAGCTTGAAAGGGTGATACAGAGTAGAATTTACAAATACATTTGGAATCAATAGCAATGATTCTCATCCTATAGATCACCAGCTGTTACTGGTCTAGAACTCTTGTTAGTTGTTGTAGGGATGTTGGGTATTGATGTCCAGCAATAGCCAGAGAGCTGCATGTTTAAGATTACTGATGAATAGCATTGCACTGGTTTCATGTCTCCAGATGGTTACATACACATTTAGGGGGTCATTCCGGTAGCTCCGAATTTTCCATCCCGAATTCACTTATAGCGAACTCCCATTATAAAGTCGCGACCGCGACTAAAAAATTGTAGCAGTCGCGATTTTATAATGGAAGAATTTTCGCGATCGCGACTTTATAATGGGAGTTCGCTATAAGTGAATTCGGGACGGAAAATTCGGAGCTACCGGAATGACCCCCCTCAGGGTGAAATATACAAAAGTCAAAAATTATTTATTTCAACTTTTTTGTCTGTTTTTCATGGCAAAAACTGGTAAAAAGGTTGAAAATTACATTTTTGACCTTTTCGCCCACATTTTTACCCATTTTCGTGGTGAAAAATAGCCATTTTCACCACAAAGAATGGTCAAAAACAGGCAAAAAATGGGGGTGAAAAGTTCAAAAACATAATTTTCTCACTTTCATATATAACAGCGGTTCTCAACCTTTTGAGAACCGCGACCCCCGCGATGACGTCATCTCGGGGGCATGCTCGGCCATGTGATGACGTTTGGGCACAACGTCATCACACAACAACCCTTATATATAGGGAGTTGCGGAGCGGGATGGCAGAGCAGCAGTTCTGCGTTCCCTGTGGAATGGTCGTGCGACCCCCAAAGGGGTCACGACCCACAGGTTGAGAACCGCTGATATATAAGCCCCCTAGTGTTAGCCACTCAAAAAAATCCTTATTTATGAAGAGAGGTGTGATGCATTTTAATAACTAAACCTGCTTGAATTCAGGAAAAGTTAAAGAAAATAGGAATATTCCAAGAAAAAATGCCAGTGGTCACAAGAGATACCCTGAATGGGGAGCTACAGGGAAACCATTTTCCCTCTATTTAAATATTTCTCCTAATACAGAGCAGATCTTTCACAGAGTAGGCTGCAGCGCTCGTAATATTATATAATCAGCTTTAACTTTGCTCTGGGGTAAGGGATGCTCGGTAGGAGGTCATAGCAGACTAACAATTAGTCAGGTTATAATAGCAGGAAAATGTAAATAAATATATAATAATTTCTTAGAACAATGTTGGTTTTGGGAACAGACATTAAATGAACAAAATTCAGTTTCTTGTTTAACATGTTTAAAGTGGATGTAAAGTCAAAACATTATGGACCTCGTTGATTAGAGGATGAATTTGCCTGTTTAATTCGGACAGCGGTGATCGGTGTCGGAAGCGTTGTGTGGGGAAGTCAGGTTGGATAGAAGTAGAATACAGAGCCCTGCCATCAGTCTTCTAATTGGACAATCTGAAGTGGCGAAGTCAAATGGATGAATTCATAGTACTTTACCTAGTCACGTTCGCTCCAGTCGACACACTCCTCCGCTTAGTCAATATTAGAAGTACCTGTGCATGTGCAAGCATTGGTCACATATTCACTACCTTGAAGAGTTTGCTCACTGGTACACAATGATTTTTGTGCAAAATGTCAATAGAATTTTCAGAGAAACTCTGCCATAAGTTACTGACATTGACAGTCTTTTCCTGCGGGGAAACTATTATGGTAGGAAAATTTATAGGACCATCTCCATATCACCAATTTTTTATATCATCAAAAATCGATTGCCAGGTTGAGAAAGTTGAAAATCCATTATTCCATATGGAGATGGTCCTGCAACTTTTCCTAAATTAGATCAATTTCCCCATCGAAAATAGCAGCGATATCAATATTGATCAAAAATGAAACAACACCATTGTTGAAAAATAGGGCAAAGTGTAGCATTTTAATCCACTGATATTTATGAATATCAAACTTTTTTGATACTGGTAAATCATAATGCAGCCCTAAATAAATCAAAAAAGTTCAGTGAACAAAAAATATGGATGGAACAAGTTGAATATCAAAACTATTCTCTAACTCTTGCCAACCAAGGACGGTAAGCTCCATCTTCAGCTTAGTCCTTGACTGGAGCATAGATTTTTGCTCTCAGTTTGTCATCATTTCCAGAACTAAATATTAACATATTACCGGTGATTAGGCTTCGTTTACTCCACTCATGGTGGAAGAAGTAAATTAGTTCTTGGTTCTCTATGTATGGCTCAGTGGTTTTGTCACAAACATGCTGCATTTCATCATCGGTGCAAAGCGTTAGAATTAGGAAGAAAATTTTTGTACATTGGTTAAGCTTTTAAAACAGATGTTATTTCTAAAATCTGCGTGTCTTTGTACACAATGAGAATATTGTTTGTTACAAGCCGCTTGTCTTTAGTGATGTCGTAACAAAAGAAGTTCCAAAGTAGCTTCTGTGTGTTTAATTAAACGAGTTGCCTGAGCAGTGTGTCTCTTCTGCATTCCTCTTTAATAAACTTGTGTTTATCAGTATTTCCCTTGAACTTAAACTCATCAATTTCATTCCACAAAGTTTCTCGATTGCTAATTAATTGATCCCGAATCTTAGCTTCCTTTCTAAGTTCTGACATATGCTGTGGCGCTTAAAGATGGATGCTGGGATTTTGTAATTAGACGTGTTCCTTTGACCTTTAAACTTTGTTTGGCCTCCCTAGAACATGAGAGGACAATTTACTAAAAATGGCACTGTTACATGCAAGTCATTCATCCCTGCAAATTTACTGAAGGTTTGTTTCTACAACTTTAAAGTGTATGATTTTGTTGTTGTTGTTGTTGTTGGAGAGAATTATTATTTTTAACGAAAAGGGAGAAAGTGGTTTAAGGAAATTTGGGAATAAATGGCTAAACATTAAGCACATATGTTATAGAGCTCACACTCTATGTATAGAGATGGTAAATGTACCAATACTGAACTGAATCTAAACATTGCTGTAAAACTAAATTAGACAGTGCCTGCAATCTTTATTAAAGCAAGCCTACGTTCATCATGAAAAACATTTTTTAGGATGTTTTTTTCTGTAAGAAGAAAATTACCGTTGGTAGAGGTAAGTAATTAATTAGACCATGGTTTTTTGTGCCTTTATTTATTTTTTAAAAGTAAAACAGCAGCAATCAGCCAATCTCACTGAATGAAAACACAGGCCAATTTAAACACTCAAAGCTTTCCTCCATAGCAGTGGGCCCATATAATCATGAAGTGTTTAGGCCACTATAATATCTCTGTAAAGGAATAAAATGAATTGTAGTCAGAATTTGTTATATGGCAGACACAGAGTGGGGTAAGTATAAAATGGTGGAATAGACAAAGTAAAAGTGTGTGTCTAAATCTATTAGTGTACATGACATGGCTACTACCTTGCACCTACTTTGTGCCACTTCCCAATAAAGTGAACACTTAGGTGCCTTCATTCTATAATATGCAATTTAAGAATTACTTTCCTCCTACAAATTCTACATATTAGCCACATATGGTCTCCTCACCATCCACAAAGTTTTTTGAATCACTTGCACTTAAGTCTTTAGTTTCATTACATCGATCCTATGGGACTCACAGCCATGGACTAACCTGACATCATTAACAAGTATAGCTCAGGGGAGCATGTTCACATATTAGAATGCTTACTGCTCTGCAAATTGTGGTTAGGATTCCATCTAGTGTTCAAGCTGTATAGCAACCCTTGTAAAAGTAATTATGCCAGGCATTATCCTAGATGTCTCAGGTTTAATGATGTCACTATGACAGAACTCACCATCAGTTACATATAGCTGTGTAGTGGGTGGTTCTGAATCATTCTCCAGGACCTCCACCAGAAAGTTGAAGGTACCTGCAACTTGCTGGATCTTCATTAGGGTCTCTGGTTGAATACATCCTTTCATAGCTAACTTTAGGAGTGAGAGGACAGGGTAACTACTGCTTACCAATATACCCCACCAGGTGGTCAAGGGACCTAGGTGTCTTATGTGTCCTGGTTTTGATGGATGGACACTTGGCATAGGTAAACAAAGTGGTAGGTATTTTGTGCAAGGGTACAGATATCTACTGAACTGGAAGTAGCATCTCCCTGGTGAAGTTCACCTTTAAGGCTGCTCTGAATGTGAAGCCTGTGTATTTAATTGCGGATCTGATTTACCTAGCTGAGGAAGAACCACAGGAGCCCAGTCTGTCAATCTATAGTATATGTGTGCTGTATTCAATATATGTGATGTGAATAAACCTCCATATTAAGCAGGATTTACAACCGTGAGGTTGCATATTGCTAGCCTGGTATATGTGAATGTCATATTGCAAAGTACAGCACAGACTGATTAAATAATCCAGTAGCAATAGCCCTACACAAGAAATGTTTTTATATGTATTTACCCCAAAATAATTTTAGTCTCTGAAAACTTCCAGCATCATACACTATACAACCTATATTGTCATTTTAATCTCTTACACTGTATGTGTATAAGCATCAAATTCTTTCTTGAAGAAATACACTGTATTTAAAACATTTTTATTATTATTATTTTTCCTATTTTGAGTGAAATCATGAAAAACAAATCTGCTAATGCTGTTGCCCTAAGGCTCGTGTAATATAATTACAGGCATATGTTATCAAGTTTTAGTACAAATAACAAATAAAACGCACAATGTGCTACTAGTTAATAACAATGGAAAACTCTACAGTGGTCTAGTAACCCCTAACAACCAATCAAAAGTTAGCATTCTGTGGTATAAGGAAACAAGAATAATAAAAGACAACTTCTGATTGGTTACTATTGGATACTAGACCTCTGTAAAGTTTGTCCCTGTTGATGAATTCCCCTGAGTTCCCATGTTTATTGTTCCTTTTTCATAATTGATAAATTCCATTTTATCTACTTGTTTGTTTATGTTAGTCTGATTTCACACCACCTATCAATAGGGATCGCACATCCGTTATAAATACTCCCCTTAGACACAAATGCTTACATGGAATGTTTCTTTTCTGAAAGAGTTAGCAGAAAACTCATATACATGGCTGAAATCAGCACTGGGACACTAAGAGCATTATCCATGCTTTTATCCTACTAATGGGTCCTCTAACTTCAAATACAAACAGTCCAGAGCTCCACTGACAGTGATCAGGCCTGGAGCACACATGAAACTGCCCAATAAATCGGTCAAAACCAGTATCCAGTTTAAAAAAGTAGCAAGAAAAGAAGTTATTGCTTTCGGAGTTCTTCTAAAACATAAAAACTAGGTGCCCACCCACAAAAATATTAGAAGGACAATATCTTCACAGGACATAATTTGCCTCATTTAGTAAGATGGTGGTAACCTATAACAACCAATCATTAAACGATCTTTAAAGTGGACCTATTACCTCCTGATTTTCACATTTTTACATAGAGATTATATAACATAAATGAATCAGTTTTGGGGGGAAAAATCGTTAGGATAGTTAAGTTATACTCAATGTAAACTTGTCCCAGTTTAAAGCTGTGGGAGCTGCCATCTTGTGTCCAACCTGCCAATCAACTACAATAGACACAACCCCTAAGGCCTGACTTCCTGACTTCTTGACTTCCTGATGTATTGGGG
>JAKJJM010038597.1:0-10330 GCA_021901965.1 Pipa carvalhoi
ACATAGTTCTCTGCATTAATGGTGCCTTTCCAGACATGCAAGCTGCCCATGCCACAAGCACTCATGCAACCCCATACCATCAGTGATGCAGGCTTCTGACGGATGTGCAGGCTGGATTTATACAGTCTGAATGGTACATCTTCAGACTGCCCTATTCATAGATGCCTGCCTGCTTGTCCTGCACCACCCAGTATCACCAAGATTGACTAATTTACAAAGATTTCCCCACCAATGAGGGCCACAGTTGGCATGTACGTAAAAGCTAGGGTGGAACATCTACTCTATGGGGCGCCGTTTGTTCACAAGTCATTTAGTGACACAGATAGTAGTGTAGCATGCTTTTTTTGGTGCCCGGGCGGATGTGCGACCGAGGGGGTGCTATCGAGCAATCGTGCGACGGGGGTGTGTGGTGCTAGCGCCCTCCTCCCCGCTCAGCACCCCCCCTTTGCTCGCACTGCCCACCTGTAGGAACAGCACTAGGGATGACAAAATTCCGCCCCCACAACGTGCTGCCCGGGGCGGACCGCCCCCTCCGCCACCCCCCACGCTACGCCACTGGACACAGAGGTAATTTTTGTAAGTACAAAATGAATCCATTATGTTTTATATGCACAAAATATTTCTTTCTTTCACAATGTGTGCTCCATGAACACAAAATTATTTTTAGTATCCTCAAAAAGTAAATTTTAAGACAAAAACTGATTTTGTAAACTTGAAAATTGTGTGCTAAGAAGCAATATTTCGGGCGAAAGTTATTAAACCCGTAAAGATTCGATTGGAGTCTTTGCGGGCTTAATCACACGAGAATTCTCGCAAGAGTATCAGGCGGGATCTTGATTGCGCTTCTCCGCAATCGAGATCTTTCGCTTGAAAGTTTTGAAGCCATAGGACTTATGGTTACCTTTTGGGCGAAAGATCTTGATTGCGGAGAAGCGCAATCGAGATCCCCGCTAGATGCTCTCGCGAGAATTCTCGGGCGTGAATTCTCGCACGATTAAGCCCGCAAAGACTCACATCGAGTCTTTACGGGCTTGATAACTTTCGCCCTTAGTGCACACAAAAATAATTTTGTAATACAAAATGTTATTTTGTACATACAGAATTTTGAAAGAGAATCAAACTCCCTGCTTCTTTTCTGCCCCAATGCCCAGCTCCAAGCTTTAGTTGGAGGGGCGGGGCTAAAAGGAATACTGACTGTAGGATTGTAGGAGCTATAATGTCAGTCTTCCCTTTAGCTCCACCCCTCTGACTTGAACTTGGAGCAGAAAAGATGGAAGTTTACTTCTATATCTGCAGTCTTCGCTAAATGCTTTTAGCATTCATCTAAGACTACTCCCTGCTTCCTAAAAAACCTGTTTATAAGTGAATCTGACAGGTCCACTTTACATTAGTAGCGCAACCCTATTTTATTGTGGTGTGCAAAAAACACAATGTTTTGGGAGGTATAAAAAAAACCCTTACTCAGAAGCATTCCCCTAATTTAAACAGTTGAATAACCTGACTTTTTTCATTCACACTGAAACATATCCCCATTCACTCTCAAACATCTACATTGTCTTAGCCTTGTGTAGGCACAATTCCAATGTCCAGGCCCCAATATCAGAGTAAAACACACTCCTATAGCTCCCATATATTTGTAATTACCTACTCTTATCCATATACACATCTAACTTGAGTCATAGCTCATTTTATTGAGGAAGAAACATGCTTCTGTAGCCCTTGTGAATTCTGAAGCATCAGAAATGCTTCAAAATCACCATTTCTGCCATTTTATAATTTTAGAGATTCCCATTTGTGTGCTTAGAGCTCCCCCTAGTGATATATTCTAATATGACTGTTATTTTGTGAGATATTCGCCAGTGCCTTACTGGAATTTTGTCCAGTGATAGATTAACCAATCAGGGCTCACTCTAGTTTATATAGCTTGATGTATGGGTGTGCTCTGGGTCTTTCCACCGCATGGTGTTGCAGGAGCAACATTCCCATCCTCCTGGTGGAGGGGTCGTCTATAAGGGAATTAACTTAGATCAATTCCTATGTTTAGCTCACCTCAGAGAGTGAGAGTATGCAGGAGAGGTTATCTAACTGGGCAGCCTGAGACCCCAACAAGAGTTGTAGTAGGCTTAGAGGCCTGATGGTTTTCCAGCTTAGTTAGGAGTTACTTGCACTATTAGTGCCTTTTATGCCTGAACTTTTCCTTCTTAATGTGAGTTCTACTTACTTTTATAATTAAATACACTGAACTGTCTACACTATTGTGAGCTTTCTTATCACCAGCATCATGCAAGCTACTGATTATCCTTGTGAAACCAGAAGTTATGTTTCAGAAGCAACTGCACAAGTTTCCTTATGTGAGTGCATTTTACCTATTTCTCTAAGTATTAAAATCTTTGCAATATTGCACTATTGTGTGCCTTCTATATTTTAAAGGGATAGCGCGATCCTTCAAGAAATCACTGGAATACAATTGAATCTAGTGGGGCGGAATAGGATCAGCAGCAAATCATACTTTTTGAAGTTTACCGTTTGAGATGCTGGGTCTACTTTCCTTTATTTGACTGCCTGCACTTTACTGGGTGGGTGATATACATAATGGTGATCACTGGCAGATTAATTAATTGCTTGACAGACACTGGCATAGAACTTTCAGGGAAGGAAATGAGTGTCTGTTTCACTGTTCCTATTGCTGATAATGGGCAAAATGTGTCCTGGCACATTATGAAAATGTATCTGAGCAGAGTGGACATGATATAATAGTCAAAACAGGATGCGTCTAATGAGTCGCCTGCCATACGCACCAGTGATTGAACCCCCGCTAATTTACAGTTTCATTTTTTTTTAAATAAAACAGAACCACATACATAATTTGTTACCAGACATGACTGAGCCCTGTTACACTTTAATCTGTTTTTGTCAATGTGAAATAAATGTGCTTTACTGCAGTCAAAGGAAAAAATGTGGAAATCAGCTAGGCGCACCATTTCAGATTCTGTTTTCCTGTGTGAAATACCTTATGTAATAACTATTAACAGCACACTTTAAAGCAAAGTAGTGGCACAAAGAAATGAAATGATTGAGACCAGCACAACAGATTTTGGATGACTGAGTGGATAGTTAATTGATTTTCTAGCTTTTACTGGATGGACCTTCAAGATAACCATTTATTTCTGAGAGCCAATGCATTCACTTCTTTGATTTGTTTTTTTTTTCACTGCACTGTTAGGCCCCATCTGGAATCACAGGTAGAAAGTGTATTGTGTGCCAGACTCCATTGGTGGGGAGAAGTAAATTAACTATAATTGCCACTTGTGACAATCAGCATCAATTTTTTCTTTTGATCCACACGGCATCCAAATTTTTGTTCGAGTAATGGCAAATTGAAGTAAAATGCTTGTGAATGAGATAAACAACAAAAAAAGGCATAATTTCAGTTCGAACCAATTAAAATGTTGTGAAATGAACAATAACATTTAACTGAAGTGAAATAATAGAAAAAAAAAGTCTTTTTATTTACAGTAATACAATATATATGAGAAGTAGACATTTAGTATCCCGCAGTCTTTCCACCTTAAATCCTGGAGGAAACCTTTGTATCTCAGAAGCCAGCTATATTGTGTACATAGTAATTTCTAGGGCAATTATGCCAATCAGTTGTGCCATGTTAACTATACTATAGGAAATCCATTCCAATTCCGCAAATGTGCTTTTGCCGTTTAGGATGAAACAAAGGTATAATACGCACCTTGAAAAAATAAAATGTAATTAAGAAACTGAAGGGAGAATATCCAGTCCAGGGTCGGACTAGCCCACCAGAGCACCTGAGGATCCTCCAGTGGCCCCTTGCATTAAAGGACGCAGGCCTGGTGCCAAAAAGCATCTCTTTTAACATTTGCAGGCCCCTGGCTACCTTTAATTATATCAACACTTGGGCAACTGGCTCTTTTGCAATGTCCTGCAAAATTGATATTTTAGTATGACAGTTCTGGTGTACATGAAAAATTTGGCAAGCAGGCTGTGGGCTCCTATAGTCAACTTGTGTTTCCAGGGGGGAACAGCATGACAATACCATCCCCCAGTAGTGATGTCAACAGTGCACCACCTACTAACTCCTGATTGGCTGTGCAGTGGTGATGACAGTGACATCACTAGCCCACTTTCAGGGGCTAATATCACCAGACCTTGAACCATGTGACAGGACCATAAAAAAGTGAAGCTCAGCTGCAAGAGATTACATTTCTAGTGATTACACTCTCAGAAAGCGTTATACAAGTTTCTCCTTACTCAGGTAATTGCAGAATGTCTTTTAAAGGGTATGTAAACCCTGTCTATAAAGAAAGCCCATTTACCTATTGTCAAGCAGTAAAGTGATTAAGAAACTCCTGACTCACCTCTTAATTCAGCAGAGCTCAATATCCCCCTGTAACTGCTTTGTCTCTGTGAATGATTTCCCTACTGTGTGTAGCCACACCCCCTACTTTCCCTGACTTCCTCTCTACATACAGGACCACAGAGGCGGTCAAACAGCTTTCATCTGCGCATGTTCAGGGTTAGGAACAAGCTTTATATAAGGAGAAGGGAAAGGGATTCCACATAAGACCCTGCTCTCTGAATACTGAGTGATGTCACTTGTAGGGTGGGCTTATCAGCACTATACAGGAAGTACTACTGATCCCAAAATCATTTTTACATTTTAATGTTTAAGTTGGCTTTCTATATGTATACATATCAGATATAAATAATGTTTTATTCAAAATTTTCATACCCTTTAAGGGAAATAAACTCTGATTATTGGTTAGAATACAATCCACAAGCTGATTGGTTTCGGCCAGAATGATCACTGACCTGATGTAATTAAGTCTCTCTCTTCTGTTCAAATTCTGCTTATGGAAAAATGTATGTCAGACATTGTCCTAGACTTCTCTTGTTCAATGATGTCACTATTACAGGACCCACCTTAATTTGTATAAAGCTGTGAAGTGGTAGCTCAGAGGGATTCTCCAGGACTGGAGGGTGGAGGTGCCTCAACTTGTTGGATCTTCATTATGGTCTATAGTAGGATAGCTCCTTTAGGAGTAAAAGAAACAGGTTCAGCTACTGGGTAGCAATATACCCCACTGTGAGAAATTGTGGACCTAGGTGTCTTGTGTGTCCAATGCCTGATGAACAAACATTTAACATAGGGATTGAAAGTGGCAGGCATTGGATCCCAGGGTACAGACTGGTTTGGAAGCAGGATCTACCTGACTAGTTCTGCCCATCTACAGGGTGCCCCATTAAAATCCTTGTAGAAAATCCACTGGGGTTTAATATACCTTGCATCTGTGGGAAACAGTACATATGTATATGACTTGCTGCTTTGACTCTAAATTCTCTATGTTCTTTTGCTGCTCTGAATTACCAAGTTTATATTTCCCCTTTGTAGTATAGGTGTGTAGTATACAGAACTGTATACTACTTAAATTTGGTAAGCTCGTTGTAGCTTGAAAATTCTATTTAGTAAAATTTCCCGAGAATAAGTTTCCCTTGCATTTATAATTCACTTTAGACTCTTTAGGAGCAGGTTTTATTATAATATATATGGTATTTCCTCAGAAGCGTGGGAGGGATCCCAGCTGCTGGGAAGTATACAACCTTAGGTAATAGGAAGTACAAGAGAGTCTGTGCCATAGGAGCACAAGCAGCACATGGAGATGAGAAAATGTAGCCCTGAGGACATGAGTTATTATGCTGATTGAATGATGAAATCTATGGGAGGATTTATAAATGAACGGACTGATATGTGTTGCTGGATCTTTAGATGTAAATGGAAATAAAGAGTTGCCCTGTGTTTTGAAAAAGTACTGATCGTTTGAGACTGGATTATTTGCACCTGACCTGGGTTTGATACAGGATAAAGAAAGGAAAAGAGAGAAAGGTAAACAACATCTTTTATTTGCACACATCAGCTTCCTTCAACTTTTGTTTTTCACACAACATACAGCCCATTAGGACCAGACCTTTGGGAGGTACCGTGACAGGAAGAGAAATTCCCCAAGTGGGTAGAGTTGGCCCTGCGGTTTCCTGTACATTGCAGGTGCACCACACTAAATATCTGTGATATATAAACTTCTCGATAATAAGCGGGCCTGCAATCCTGAGGTTTTGTTAGATAGCCTGGTACTGGGGCTGTCAACATGGGGGTACTGCTGTGGGGGGTAAGCGCACCAGCTGAGTGATCCAGAGGGATTCAGCCAGACAGTCATATATAGGCTTCTGAGTACTGGGCAGTGTAACTCCTAAGTTTGTTTTTGAGCGAAGTTTTAGCTATTGGTTAATGAAAATATACTCTCCTTTCCCCCACACTAGTAGTCTGCATGCTGGAAGGAGAATTATGGCTATAGCTTTTGTTGAGCTGTCTCCTTGTATACCCCATGCCACCCTGCACAGTGTAGGGCAGCGGTCCCCAACCTTTTCTGGATTGGGGACCGGTTCCCCAACCCAGAAAAAGTTTTACAGACCGGTGGGAGAGTGGGCGATGCCAATGCGCACTGACAGCCGCAATGATGGTGACATGCTTCTTCACCATCAGGCGGCCCAGTGACGAGGGGTCCGTGGACCATGAATGGCCCCCAGCCCGGCATTTGGGGACCCCTGAGGGCATCAACATAGCAGATATTACAGAAGATCTGAGAATCATTTTAGTGTTCAGTTTTCTCTCCAGTTACAGCATAGGACAGGAGAGAGGGAGAAGTTGATGGGAAGAATTATTATTTGTAGTATTACCAAAGACATAAAAAAACTTCAATATTATAGGTTGTGCTGGAGGGTTAATGTATTGTTTATTGTTGTTTTATAGAGCATGTAAAGTCAAACACTTCTTTTGATACTAAATCATTTATCTAAAATAATCATTTTTCTAACAAAGCATTGCTATTTTTTCTTTTTCTAAATTATTGCTATTGCTTTGCTGATATTATCTGCTCCTGGAGAAACCTGAACTCAGAGAATAGTTTTAGTAACATTTAATGACTGTTACAATTATCACATCCTCCTCTGTAGGTTAAAAACTTGATATTTAGTTTTCAAAAAAAAATTTAAAAATACACTTTCTTATTTTATGTATTTAGTTGAAATGGTTACAGCAAGGGTTTTGCTGAGCATAATTTGTTCCAGTGATTCAAGGGAACAGACAGGGTATTTAGAATAAATAAAACAAAAAACAAGAGTATATTAGAAATATGTTTATTATGGGATAAATTTTAATGCACTTGAAAACTGAATTAACTTTTACTTTCCCTTTAAGTCATATGCCATCTATTTTCAAAATTGATAAAATTTAGTTTTTACAAAATATTCCTTTACCAGTGGGTAAATATTTTTCAAACTATGGCTGGAATAGACATAAACAAGCACTCCTCATGTGGTTATTTTTGCAGATTGGTGAGTGTTAAATGACGGAGACAATTTAAAGAAAATTGGTTTACAATTACACTGACCTAAAACATGTTTGTCACTGAAATGTACTGCACAGGTATTTGCCATATGCTACAAAGTGCATTGCCATTTGTATTTTGTCTTCTAAACCTCTTATGACACAAAGATAAAACTGTTTTACATTAATATTCTGAGAATATAAAACTGCTTCACATCCTGCTAAGAATAGCACACAGCCCCTAAGCAAATGACTAACTCTTTTACCTTGACCATATTCATGGCACTTCAGTGACTAACATCTTTTTTGACTAAATCAGGATGCTAAGTCCCACTAGATAAGTGCGCTATTTGCTGCCAACTTAGTTAATGTTGAATATGAGTCAAATAGTTTAAAATAACCTGTGCAGAAAGGTAACATAATTTCTTTCTTTCTATTGAAAACAGAGAGGCAATTCTAATCTGGTCACACATGGGTAGATCTGCTCAGTCAATTTAATTGTTTGGAAATTATGGACAAAAAAACAATTATTTATTTGTAGAATTTGCGGACCCAAAAGACACAGTTTGATCAGGAATAAAATTTGATCAGATGGATTAGAGAATTGAAACAAGACAACTATACTGGTATTTGCCTGTGGCCATTAGCTGTCTTTTTGTTGAAAGTTAATATTAAATTGATTTCAAAATTTTAGGACATTACTATTGCTAAAAATAACTTACGGCTTCAGCATACTGATACTGATTTATGGCTGATATATCTGAAAATCACAATTTTCTGCAGCCATTACTCAAGAGCCCTGATAGCACATTTAGGACAGTTTGTTAATGCATTAAAGGCCCGATAGCACAATCACAAATTCACATTTGGTTTAGCATGGCAGTTATTCAGCTGAGATAATTGTTATTTATTAGAATTGATGCAATAGATTATGATCCCTTCAGCAGCTAAACCTTGCTTCAGCCCAGTTTATTGCTATTTTTCAGAATTGGGAAACAAAGAAATCAAACATAAGGAGGGGAGTAGAAGAAGTTTTGATGAATGGCAGAAAAAGCAAGCCATATTTCTTGAAATTCAAAAAATAATCTTGATACATCTAATGTAAACACTGACAATAAAAAAATAAGTAACAAAAACGTTATCACAATGTATGAAGGAATGGGGATGGGGTTAGGCAAAGCTAAGAGGCAATGGCACCAGATTGTGATCAACATTGCTGATTTGCATCACAATACATCCCACAAAGCTGTGCGCATTGGTCTAACTTCTCTTAAAGCAGCGGTTCTCAACCTGTGGGTCGCGACCCCATTTGGGGTCGAACGACCAGCTCACAGGGGTCACGAACTGCTGCCGAGTGCCGCAACGTCATCTCATGACACGCGTACGCGATGACGTTGCGGACGAACGTCATCACGTGACGCGCATATGCGATGACATTCAGCCGCAACATCATCACTTGACGTGCATACACGATGACGTATGGCCGCAACGTCATCACGTGGCCGGGCACACCCCCGCGATGACGTCATTGCGGGGGTTAGCGGTTCGAAAAGGTTGAGAACCGCTGTCTTAAACTCTAGTTCAAATCCATAGTATAGAGATTTGTTTTCATAGCTCATGTGAAAGATGAACGAAAGGATAAAACAAATATAAAAGCATGTCTGATCTTGTGAATATCCCCATTAGATGGGAATGGGAGCTGGGAGCATTAGGTGGTTCAGGATGATGGAATATAGATAATCGGATTTCTTTTATTAAAAACTGGTTATTTCAACACTTGCCATTGATTTCTCTCTTGGGTTTATTCCTCTAACATTCTCAGAGGCTATAATAAACCCATACATAACAGAATCATATAAATGTATATAAAAGTTACTTGTCACACAGTGATGGATTTCTTTAAACTGAATTGTTTAACGGTTGCAAATTTATCTACAAACAGAAAATGAAGTGTGGGTTTATGACACTACCGAGCGCTCTCTATGGGAGATATTGCTAAAACTCGAAAAAGTTTTCTCCTGGTATAGTGATACAACTTTAATTAGGAAGAAAACATCAATGATATTGATATTTACTAAGCCCCTTCTGACCTTTTTTTATCACTGAAAAGTGCTTGACTGGTTGAGGGAGTCGAAAACCCATTATTCCCTACAGAGATGGTTTGGAACATTTTTTCCAAGTCCTCATCGAAAAGATCAGTGATATTGATGGAAAAGGAGCTCCACTGAAATTAATGTAAAGTGTATTGGTAGTAACGCATCAATATTTATCTATATCAATACATTTTATTCGCCACTACATAAATTGAGGGAAATCGAAAATGTAACAAAAATAAAAAAAAAATGTTGATAACGAGGCGAAAAGTGGCAAAATGGATTGAATTGCAGCAAATAGGTCTAAATTACCTTTATAAATTTCCCCCTATGTGTCACAATATAGATTCTCACTGCATTTACATAGGGCTTTGGAAGGAGAGATTTTACCCTCTCTAGTCTATCCAGCAACTAGGGTAATCCAGAAAGAATACTGTCAGTTGTGTAGCGATAGACATACAGCTTCACAGCAAACAGCAAATGGTAAGATATATGAGAGAGATCAGTTAAATTATGTACATTATGCAGATATATGTAGATTCAGACAGACAGACACTATAGGAACAGACAGACACTATAGGAACAGACAGACAGATAGACAAATAGATCAAGAGACAGATCAGTGAGTATAGAGGGATCTTATAGGTAGAGAACTAAATCCAGACACACACAAACAGCTCACAGAAAGGTATGTATGTAGATAAAAGGGGAGGTAGGGCTGTATGCAGATGGTTACGCCTGCTTTTCTGTGTATATACTTGGGCTGCAGTAGCCCAGAAACTAGTGTACATTAACGCTTTCTAGAAGCTGAACTAACAGGAAGGAA
>JAKJJM010038638.1:0-10016 GCA_021901965.1 Pipa carvalhoi
CACACCACTGTGTGTGTATATATATATATATATATATATATATATATATATATATATATACACACACACACACACACATATATATATACACACATATATATATACACACAGTGGTGTGAAAAAGTTTGTTTGACGGTTTGTGTGTTCGTATGGCTGCCCTGGGTATTTGGGTTAATGCCCCTCGACATCTTTATGATTTTTACAAAACAAGTCTGCATAGAACTCAGCAGCTCTGGTTAAAAAACATTTCTTATAGAGTTTTGTTTTTTGAGAGATTCAGAGACTTATTGAAGAAAGATTTTTTTCCCCAGGGGCAACAGAAGAGTGTATTTTTTATCTTTATCTGCTTTACAAATGTGCTGCATGATCTGGACTACATAAATAGCTTTGCGTTATAAAGCATAAAATACACCTTCTCATAAAGGCACCCAAGAGTTTTATTTTTTTTTTGTATTACTCTGCCCATAACGGAATAATGTAAGTAGGGAATACATTATCCATTATAATACATGAGCGGCATTCAGAGATCCTGTATAACTCAGCCTTGTACCTTTATATGTCCCAGAACCCCTCAGTGCTTCTAATATCCTTATAATGTACAGCAGGGAGTACATTATCCATTATAATGCATAAGCAGTACTCAGAGTTCTTGTATAACTGTTTATTTTCAAAATGTTTGGAACTTACCAGCTTCTGAAGCCACACAAGGATGTCATTCTGAAACTGGGTGTCTTCAGTGACCCGTCTAGTAAAGCTGAACAAAACACTTATACATTCTTTCAACAGGACCACATCCAAATGAGAACCTTCTAGCTTCTGGGAACCTTAGAGAACAAGTAATTGTTATGTTACCTTGATAGTAAGCTGAAGACCCCATAAACAGTTAATCAGTTGTACTAGCTACACTAAATGAGCCCTCATGTTAATATGTGGAGAGGATAATCAAAACTAAAGATAGATTAAAATTAAAGCATTAAAAATCTCATGGTACAGTACCTGTCCTGCTCTAATATTGGAGGACAGATAAAATTATTAGCAAAACTGTAATACTTATCATTTATGTGAAATAAAACAACCCTTTCCCTACTGTTGCTTACACTCAGTTATGTGAGAATAGCCATGAGATTTGATTGATTTCAACCAATCACAATATCGGTGGGTGAGTTCCCAACTGCCCCACCCCAGCTCTCACTCAAAATTAGTTATGTAAGCATAGACTGGCTTTGATAGAGACACAGAGATTTGACTGATTACAATTTCAGCCAATCACAACGTTAGTTGGTGAGTTCCTAAGTGCCCCTCACCCACTGTCACTTGCACCTATATATGTTAGGATGGAACAGCACTGACAGTGACCCTTAGCTTTGACTGATTAGAATTTCAGCCAATCGCTTCATTGGGGTAGGTGTGTGCACTCATGCTAGCTGCGTGACGAAGAAAGAACAAGAAGTTGTATATGCTGGGAGTGTGGGCACACATTGTGTCTGGTCTGCAATGAGTCTGTGAGCTCTCTTTCATCAGTGGATAGCCCCCCTAACTTGTAATAAGCAGTCGTGTCTTACTGAAGCAGCTGAGCTTGATGCTTCTACATGCTCACCCACTTCTGTCCGACAACAGCTTTCTCTCCCTGGTATTTATTCCTTTGTACACAGAGCACACCCATGGTCCTATGCAAAGAATTCATAAGAATAATTGCTATGCCAATTCAACATCAATCCTGCGTTGTTGACAATGACCAACCAAAAAGCAATTATTTACAAAATCCTGAATAAACCCAAGGACCACTCCTCCAGGAACTAAACCTATCCTTTATTAAAGAGAGAAATGATGTATTAATGTTCCTCACTCATAAGGTTTCCAGAAATGCCAGCTTGCAATCAGCCAACCTGGAAAATTTAGACCAGCTCTAAGTTTCATGACATCAAAATAATTCAGTTAAAGGGGAACTAAAGATTTGTATTGTCTTGGGTGTTTCTTATATTTATTTACGGATTGCTTCTTTTCTCACTGCCTCCTGCTCTGTAAAGCCGATCTTGTTCTTCCACTGCAGCACTGTGAATCTCTTTGCTTCCAGTTTCCTTTTCATTATCGAACAAGCACAGAAGCAGAATGCTGACCTAATATTGCTTCTGCACTTGCTAGACTCTTTAGAAGAAGCAGAGAAATCAAAGGCTTTAAAAAAACTGTCAATATAGATAATTTTTACAGACCTCATGGCATTAAAGACTTTTACTTTGCAATAGTTACTGCTTAACAAAAACAGACCCAGCTGTAACATAACTGCCTCTGTCTTTCTCTGCCTGGGTTTAAATATGGGATCTGCTGCTCTAACTCCTGCGCTACAAAGACTGCTAGAAATCTGGATCCATTTCAACACTATTCTTGCTGCCCATGGTGGTCATGTCACTGCTAACGTGCAGGTAATCAGAACCATTCAGATTAAAACCCTGTGCTTGTAGCACCTCGCTGCCCTTGACGGACTCTTGTCTGGCTTGTTCAAAGAGTGCTGTGGCTGTACATTTGTTTGCTGTTCTGGTTTCTGGCTTATTTTCAGACTTCACCTTTGCCTGATGTTTTTGAACTGTCTGACCTGTAATCACAGACCACAACCCATCTGATCACAAATCTCTCTCTTTTTGCTTCCATTTTTTCATACGGTCATTACCTTTGTATTGCTTCTGTGGGAGTTTTGATAAAGTCTTGAGTCCTGGGGGCACATGAGTAGTGGAGGGTCCCTCCCAAAAGCCAAAGGTGGCTGCTACAGGTAGAAGATCTTGCTTCAATCCAATCCAATTACTCCCCAAATGCTGAATCATCACCATGACACTGATCTCTCTGTATGCTTTATATTTTATTATAGACTCATGCCTTACTTTTGTTTGGATTATGTTTATTAAATGCCAATTATACAGTGCTGGTGTCCCTCCTAATCCCCCTTACTGTTTTCTCTCAAAACCTCTTATCTTCTCTCGCGATTTATACCCTTAAAACTGGAACATGTTAGTAACAAATTTAACATTGTGCTGTACTGCTGGACAATGTAAACTGTGCATACACGACTCTGTTAATAAATAGAAACAACATAAATAGGTGAATAAATTATCAACTGATATCACTGCTTCAAAACTCAGCTCCATGGGCAAATACATAGAAAATGTATGCATACTAATTAAAAAATATCAAGCACATAAACACCCAAAGTACACTGGAAAAATTACCATGTTCTGGAGGGTAAACAGCCACTGCCCGTAAAAAGGAAGAGTTGTTGACTAAATCATATATGTATGATTCAACCTGCAAGCGGGATAATACTGATGTATATGAGTGCAAGGCAAACTTCTGATGCAAGTGCTCAGATTTGAGCTCAAACAGCCTCTTCAGATCTGCAACTGCTGAAGAATTGACTTCTGCCGTCTGGTAATGATGGTATCCAACAACCTTCGCTTGATCTTCACAAAGACCCTATAAATAGAAAAATACCTTAGAACTGCCACTTAGATACCTCATTTCAAATTACGGTACATAAATAAAGGCCTCTGAAACCTTCCTTTATCCAGCAGTTGGGAGCATGCCTCGCTAGTTCATCAACTCTTTCGGTCTTCAGTATCACTTGTATGCAGATGATACCCAAATTTACTTATCTGCTCCTGTGCTAAAACCTGAAATATAGACTCAAATTTCCAACTGTCTCGTGGATGGCCAAGCGCCAGTTCAAATTAAATCTCTCTAAAACGGAATTGATTATCTTCCCACCCAAACCTGGACCTGCTCCCTCCTTTTCCATTCTAGTAGATGGTGCGATTATCAACCCTGTATACTCTGTACGTTGTCTTGGGATGACTTTTGACTCTGCTCTTTCCTTCTCTAAACACATCTCCACCACTGCTAAAACCTGTCAATTTTTCCTTCGCAACATTGCCAAGATCCGTCCCTTTCTCTCTCGCTCCACTGCTAACACCCTCATGCATGCTCTTGTCCTATCCCGCTTGGACTATTGCAGTGTTCTTCTATTTGGCCTTCCAGCTTCTCGCCTCTCCCCACTCCAGTCTATTCTAAACTCTGCTAGAATTCTCTCCCTCTCTCCCCAAAAGGGACAGCATTTTTCCCAATTTCTTTCTGCTTCTTGGCTCCCAGTAAGCAAACAAATTATTTAGCGTTTTCCTTTTGACATTAAAGGCACTTCACTCTACTGCCCCTCCCTACATTTCCTCACTTGTATTCCTCAACGTCAATGGTCGGCAAAGTGCGGCTCGCGAGCCGCATGATGCTCTTCAGCCGCTACTCTGCAGCTTGCGGCGCACTCTCTATCCCCACCCCGTAGCCCTGCCCTCATGACATCTAATGCTCCTGATTGGACATCAACAGGTCATGGGATCGGGTGCGTTCTCTCCTCCCCCTTTGCGGCTCTTTAGGAAAGAGCTGCTGGGGGAGGAGGGAGAGATATGGCTCCGTCCCTAAAACAGTTTGCTGACCACTGCTCAACATCAACTGCGCTCCTCCCAAAGTAACCAGTTTTGCATGCCACACACCAAGACTGCCCTTTCTCATCTCAAACCCTTTTCTCTCTCTGCCCCCACATCTGGAGTTCTATGTCCCTTTATCTTCGCTAGGAACATTCCCTCTGTACTTTTAAAATCAAACTGAAATCCTACCTTCTGGAGCACTAGCACTGATATTTATTACTGAATTTTATGTATATATTTTATTTTATCCGTATGTAGTTATTTACGCTCGATATTTGTATTTATAGTGTTTCCCCGAAAATAAGACAGGGTCTTATATTAATATTTGCTCCTAAAGATGCGCTGGGTCTTATTTTCGGGAAACACGGTACCAATACATTATATTTCTCATACTTTATTGCAGCTAGGTCTTATTTTCAGGGGAGGCCTTATATTTCTAAGCTTTGAAAATAATGCACTAGGTCTTATTTTTGGGGGATGTCTTATTTACAGGGAAACAGGGAATTGACCTGTGTTTTGGCACAATGATACAGCTCTTATTACCCATCTGTGTATGTAAGTCATCCTCCCATTTAGACTGTAAGCCAGCGGTTCTCAACCTGGGGGTCGGACGACCGTCTCACAGGGGTTGCGAACCACTGCTGAGCTCCATTGCGTGATGACGTTCAGCCGCAACGTCAGCACGTGACGAGCATACATGATGACGTTGCGGCCGAACGTCATCATGTGACGCAGCACACCCCCCGCGATGACGTCACTGCAGGGGTCGCGCTCAACAAAAGGTTGAGAACCGCTGCTGTAAGCTCTACAGGGCAGGGACTTACAACCTCTTGTGTCAACCAACCTGACACTTAAAGTGAACTATCCCTGTGATACTATACTTGCATTATTTAACCCATGTCTGTATTATATTTGATATACACGGTACACCGCACGTGGCGCCCAATAGTCAATATGTGAATACAATCAACCTGGTCAATCCACCAATGTTAAGGATATGCGCCTCTACTACTGTAAAAGACACACTGTCCTTGTGTCTTGTGAACGCTTGTGAAACAGTTGAGCCAAAACGGCCAGGAATGTGGTAGCGCAAAATACATGTAAAAAAAGAGAAAAAGAAAAAAATAAATCTAGTGCATTATCCCACGGTATCAAATCCTGGAAAGCGTGTGTGAATAAATAGGCTAAAAAGCACTAAATATATAATGAGCACAAAAAAGTAGTGAGGCACGCTGAAAAAGTGCCTATTAAAAGTGCAAATCAATAATATACACAAAGTGTTCAAATAATAGTATGTTAAAGTGAACAATGTGCAATGGGTGATTGTGATTTCTCCAATCACTGGCAGTAGTGATGCAGACACTCAGTGGACAAAGAGTGCACACGGCCCCCTCTGGGGAAAAAACTCACCAGAAGTCAGGGGAGTGAGAGCTTTCAATTAATTCTACTCCAAAACACAATCTGTATCCCAACAATGGTCTGTGTAGCTCTAAGGCTCAAGAGAAATGAAGGCTCATAGTGCAGTATGCATGTATAAACATCAATTTTTATACAGATAGGGTACTCACAAATGAAAAGCGATAACAGGGCAAACAGAGGCTAACAGCCTTTAAAGAATGATAATCCTCAACTCGTTTCACTGTCTCTGGTGAACGGCTTCCTCAGGAGGGTATTGCTCATCCAGAATGCTGCTTATTTGAACATTCTGTGTGTATTATTGATTTGCACTTTTAATAGGCACTTTTTCAGTGTGCCTCACTACTTTTTTGTGCTCACTATATATTTAGTGCTTTTTAACCTATTTATTCACGCACGGTTTCCAGGATTTGATACCGCGTGATAATGCAGTAGATTTCTTTTTTTACATGTGTTTTGCGCTACCACATTCCCGGCCGTTTTAGCTCAACTGTATTATATCTGTACTGTTGAATTGTACAGCGCTGAGTAAATTTGTGGTGCTTTATAAATAAAATTCTACATACATACATTATAAAAAGCACTGACTAAAGGAGAGATCAATATATTGGAGACTTCCTTATATATTTAGAATTAAAAACCGAAGGACTGAAAGAAATGGTTGACTTATGTAGGCAAAGCTACATGATGAATGAGTATTTAAAGGGAATCTAATAATCACAATAAGTTACATTGTTTTTATAGAGTCTGTTATGTCAATTTACATTTCCTAACAATAGCGCCATTTAAACTGATGAAGAAACCTGTAAAGTCCAAAACTTGTTATCCTCTTAACCAAATATATGACAGTCCAATAAAAGGTATTAAAAACAATCTTAAATACCTGAATCTGTGGTTAAAAGATAATTCTAAAATGTGGTCACAGATACAAACTATGATAACTGCTAAACGTAATCTTATGTTATTGGGGACTTGTTTTCATGGGCAAGCAAAGGACTTCCCGAAGTAGCAGGAGGCAAAAGTGTGGCTGGGAGCCCACTTTATCATATCATTGTGTTAGATTCACCTTTCTTTTATCCGTGTGGTAGCTCAGTTTGGAGACAAATGGTGCCACCCAGTCAGCTTGGCAAACTTGATTTACCTTTCTGTATCTTTTGTGCAGGTTACCTGTGGAAACAGCTAAATCCTATTTAATGGCCATTATAAACAGCACCATTTGGAACAATATAAATCTCTGCCTGCTGGTTAAAGTTTTTATGTTTTATAAATATCCCTATAGTGTTTTATAATTAAAGCATTAACGTATTATGGCCAAATGTCAACAGAAAAATCCCAACAATTATGGCAGTGCACCAAGGTGTAAATGACACATTATGACTATCAATCTAATAAATATTCCAACTCTGTCCATTATTTATACATACAGTACATGTACCAAGCTTTATCTTAAATCTAACAACAGTCTTCTCCTTCCCTTTTATTTTATTGTCCACATATCTTACATATCCTTAAATTTTGGACAATCAGTGCCCAAATACTGAACCTCTTTTAAGAGGGACAATAGCACCAAAAAAGAAGATTCATAATCATAGTCATGATTTTATTCAAAACATTTTCCACCCTTTCTATGAAATATATGATCATCAAAAAATTGCATTCAGTTTTATTTTGTAGGCTCATGCCAAGATTATGTAATTCCTAACATTTAAACATATTAGCCATTTGTTAAGAGTTTACTGGAATGCAACTGTATATAAGATTAACAACCAATATTTATGGAGTTCTAAAACTACTATTAAACAACTTGTTGGTGATATCACACTATAAAATAGTAAAGAAGATTGCTACCTATCAAAAATAGCTTACTTTCCAAATGTTCCTCAGCATCTAAAAGATATAGATCAAATCTCCCTGACATACACCTGGGTAAGGAGTTAAACCACTTATTATTTGAAGTCATGGCTATAATTACATTCTCTCCTGAGGAAGCTGAAGAATATCAGCGAAACGCATCGAGTGTGACTATATTGTCGATTGCCTTCTCATTTAGAGCGATCACATTGCTTGAGTGACTTTTCATTCATATTTGGACTTTTAGCCTTATATGGGACTTTTCATCTCATTGCCTTTTGGATGTTTTTTTTTAATATCATCTACATTGGGCTCATTTTGTGGAATCATCCATAAGTTGCTACAACTTGAATTGCCATTTTGTGCTACTATCTCTGTGAGTATATTTTAATAAATTGTGATTTACTTGTGCTATTTTACTACACTATGAGTACCCCATTTCTTTGAGTCATACCCACAGGACGTTTATCGGTTTGACCATCTACTGGATTTTGCACTAGGAGTTTCTCCTAGGTATAAGCTAGAGGCATCACTTATTGCTGGTGAGTGCTTATTTGTTGGGGGTTTACACCCCCATATCACATCTTGTTGGATTTCACCATTTCATCATATTCGGCACGAACTGCACGGATTGCTCTTGTTTTTTCACCTTCTCACAGAGCGTTTGAATACCATCACTGTGGACTTTATCTAATATTTATTACCACTATTTATTTTATCAATTGTTATTGTTTTATTTACAGAAGTTTGGTTTGCGCTTCCCGTCTCACCTCTGTGTTCTCACAGAGATACACACATTTCTCACCACATTAGAGGCATTGAGACAGATTGCCTCTTCACATTTGGGTTTAAGCGCATCCACGACTATTACATTATCATTTATCATTGTTTAAGCATAATTTTTCTCTGGCGCTACACTTTCATTAGGTAGAGTGTTTGTTCTAACTTATCATTTATAAGGAGTTAAACCAGCTTAAATATAAGAGATCAGAAAATATTAAAAAAGCGCAGAAGGAACAGAACAAATAAAACCAAATTACAAGATAATAAAGCCTGCTACAGTCTGTGAAAATGTTTATTTTCTAGCTTTACAAGAATATGCTGCAATTGAGAAATATATCTAGTTTAGATGTGTTAGGGAAACTCACTGAACCAGATACAAAACCTGCTTTTAAAGGAGAAGTAAAGGCCCGAAATGAAATTAATATATTATAAAATGTACCTGGCACTAGGTGGGAAGTGCTAACTTTCATAGGGAATGGAGTAGCTATTCTGAAATTTGAAGGCAGTTTCACACAGCTATGAAGCTGCGCTCTGGCTCCCTCTCCTGACCAACACTGGCGATGCAGAGCGGTGTCAATGTCTCTCTGCTGCCAGAATTCTCTCCCTCTCTCCCCAGAAGGTTCAGCCTTTTACACTCTCTCTCTCTGCTCCTTGGCTCCCCATGAACAAACAAATCATTTACAGTGTTCTCCTTTTGACATTTAAGGCAACTCACTCTGCTGCCCCTCCTACATTTCCTCACTCGTATGCCCATACATTCCTCGACGTCAACTGCGCTCCACCCAAAGCAACCAGCTTTACATGCCACACACCAAGACTGCTCTCTCTCGTCTCAAACCCTTTTCTCTCTTAAATAGCAGCATCTTTTGCGTTTTTGCATTCATTTCTCCCTGAGGAAGCCCACTCTGGGGCAAAACGCATTGGAGCTACTTTTCACTGCTAGTGCTTTTTAAGTCTGGACTCTTCTTCTGATTGCAAGTTATTTTACTTACTTTTAATTAAAAACATTAAAGCTTTTTACACCACTGTGGACTTTCTGTTCACCAACTGCTGATGGCCTTTGATAAATCTACTGCACAATATTACCTTTGCTAGTGCATTGCCTCTGTTTTTCTAAATACCAAAACAATTTTGCTATAATGCACTATTGTGTGCTTTAAATGGATAGCATGATCCTTCTTGAAATTTGTTGCTATATTTTGAATCTAGTGGGGAAAAAGGATCAGCTGCAAATTCCCGCTGTTTGAATTTGACCATTTTAGACGCTTGGTCTTTTTTTCCTTTTGACTACCTTTTCTCTCTCTGCCCCCCACATCTTGAATACTATACCCCTTTATCTTCGCCAGGAACATTCCCTCTGTACATTTATAACCAAACTGAAATCCTATCTTATGGAGCCCTAGCACTGATATTTATTACTGACTTTTATGTATATATTTTATTGTATCCTTATTTAGTTATTTATGTTTAATATTTGTATTTATTGACCTGTGTTTTGGCACA
>JAKJJM010038645.1:0-10119 GCA_021901965.1 Pipa carvalhoi
GAGGGCCCAGTGCCGATTGTGCACCGGGGCACCCTCCCTTGGGCCAGTGCACAATTTGCACCAAGACCCCCTTCTCCCTGCAGCACACTACAGGGGTCACAGCAATATGTGTGTCATTATGCGGGTTTTCTCAAGCAGTTACTCTATGGGGCATTCTGGAGATCTGTATGTAAATATGAGGCTTTGTGGGAGCAACTAGAGTTGTATGGGGCAATCAGGGCAGTATGGCAATAGTCAGGACAGTTGGGACTTTTAGGGGTAAACTCTGCCACATAGGGCAAAAAGGGATCAGTTGGGGAAACTGGTCATGCATGGTGACAACAGGGCAGTTTGGGGCAAAATTTGCTTAATTGGGGCAACAAATGCTTTTAAGGGGCAACTGGGGCTTAGGTGGGCACAGTTTGGTGTATGGGGTCAATTTAGGGGCAAACTGAAGTCTGGGTTGCAATCTAATGTGCGGGCAACCATGGTGCAATTTGGGTTTTCTGAGGCAATCTGGAGCCATGGGGGAGGCAAACATGGGCTGGTTGAGCACTGGAAAAGATTTTGCCAGTGCTGTACAATTGATGATGCTTGCAAAATAACAAGAGTGCCACACTCCTGTGGAATCCAAAGAAGGTGGCTCTCAAAAGAGTTAAATAGCACAAAAGATTTGAATTATTGTTATATTGAAAGAAAACACATATTATGTACCCTTTAAAAAGTAAGTTTACTTATTTTGTCAGTATTTAAAATAAAATGTGTAAAATGAATTTGCAGGACAGAAAAAATGGGCTGTGTTTAAAAGCAATAGCAAGTAAAGCAAGGTCTTGCACAGTACACAAGATAGGAAATGTATTTATGCATCCATTGCATAAAATATATCCAAATACAAGAATTACCCTGGATAATTGTTTCCAAAGATATGTCCCAGGAACTGCACTCTTGCAAGGTAACCCAGCAGTGGATACACAGTCATCATTTGGAAAAGTAGGAATATTCTTGCAACAAATGTCAGGATGTCATTACTTGGGAAATTATCTAGAAAATTCTTTAAAGAAAACAGGAGCATAAATCCAGGTTAACATTGACTTGAGTTCTGCATCTCTTTTTGATTCCTACCATTAAATTAACTGGCTTGGAACTCATCCCTAAAACTGGATATTCAAGTTGTCCAAGGACCTTTCTTCCTAGCATGTGTAAGGTACCTGGTCAACCAGTAATAGAAGCCACCCTCACCACTGCCTGCATTTCACGTATTATTTCATGGGATTGTGCACTATTTGTGTGATTGTTCCAAACAAGATATATCCATGCAGTGGTATTCCACTCTGTGCAAAACAATGTATATAAAACATTAAAAACAGCACTGTTCATCCACGGCTTGTTTAAAGATTTATCCCCTTTAGTGCCACAAGTGTATAAGCCAAGCATATACTTGCAGCAAAAAATAGGTTAATCCCTTTCAACAAGCCTGGTTGAATGGTGCTGTTTTGCATTGCACTGTGTGCTGTTTAGTTTTAATTTATATTTACACAATGCAAAACATAAGCACATAAGCCTTGGGGCACCATTCTGTTTCTAAGCTTACCTAGCACTGTGACCCAGTGTAGTGATTTTCCACTCATGAATTGCAGTACAACTCTAAAAGAACTGTCTAGTTTAATGTTCATATATTATAAATGTATTTTTCCTCTGTAACTAAAAGATTTCCTTATGGTTGTATCTTATAATTGTATTTACACTGATACATTAGAGTTTCCCTTACCTGTTCAATGCATTCTTTTGCCAGAGGAGGGGAAGGAAATGAAGCAAATACCATTACACCAACATACATATATGTTGACCCGACAAGGAGATATGCAATGGAGAGGTCTCGTATCTGCAAGCACAAAATAATGAAATAATTATTACAGAAAAACCACTGATGGGTAGATAGACTGACCTCCCTTACATTAAAAAGTAAAAATAATTACAACTGCATGTTAAGGGGGGATGGTTGGAAATGGGTATATAACATGGATGCTCCTGCATGGGTCTGGGTAGTGAATGGCATTCCTTTTTCAGTGCAGACAAGGAATTTACTACTTCACTGTAACAGTTTAAAGCAGGGATCCCCAAACTATGGCCCGCGGGCCGCATCCAGCCCCCTGAGGCCATTTACCTGGCCCCCATCACACTTACGGTGTGCATAGATGTGCATAGGAATTTTCATATTTTTTTTTTATAGTCTGGTCCTCCAATGGTCTAAGGGACAGTGAACTGGCTCCCTGTGTAAAAAGTTTGGGGACCCCTGGTTTAAAGGTATATAGTTCTAGCAGGCAAGTGACATTATAAATGACTTACTGTTTGTTTCACTATAGCAGTGATTGGCAAACTTAGTGGAGGAGGGAGCTACTTCGCTCCCTCCTCCACAGTTGACTGATTGCTGTGGAGCCGCAAAGGGGGAGGAGCACAAGCACCCGATCCCATGACCTGCCGACGTTCAATCAGAAGGAGTGTCGGCGGTCATGGGCGGGGCTACAGGGACGGGGCGGGGCTAGGGAGAGGCACCCTGAGTCGCATGTGGCTCGTGAGCCGCACATTGCCGACTGCTGCACTATAGGATAGTTCAGTTTGTTATATAGGCTCTGAGGTTGTTAAAACAAGCATTTAGGATTATTTGTCTTGATAAAATGATAAAAAAAGATAAAAGCAGAGGAGAAAGCACACAAAGGCAATTAAAATATATATATTATAAATTCACTTACATTATTTTCTTGATTTTTGTTGTTCTTTAGAAGCGTAATGATACAATTGTGGATGAAGAATGCAAGAGTTAAGATTCCCGAAAGTTGAGGAAAAGATAACCTAAATTCTAAACATAACATAAAAAAAAAATGCAAACACTTTCAGAGGCATCGTCAAAGGTACTGATATTTAATTTAAATTCAGGTATTCGCACATGCTTAAAAGAACAGTAACACCAAAAAATTAAAATGCCTCATTTTTATTTATAGTCATTATATGTTCAATCTGTGCTTCCAAAAAGTTTAAATTGTGTCTATAAAGTATACTATACTATAGCTTAAAACATTGGGCTTTCAGGTACACTTCCTGAATATGTATTATCTAAACTACCATAGAGAACAATGGGATCAGGTGAGGTCTGTTAAACAACATAGCTGCTATCAGTAAAGATAAAAACATCCAAATAGTAATACAATTCATGAATTCAACTTCAATAATAACATTTTTACAAGTGCTGTATTTGAATAACTGCCATGCTAATCTAAACAGGCATTTTTATTTTTGGGGTGTAATTGGTCCTTTAACAAAGCACTGCTTGCTCTCCCAGTCAGGCAAAAACACAGGTTGGACTTGTTCCTGACAGTGATGACGTGAAGTTCTGGGGCCCACCAGGAGACAAGAAATCAAGGGTCCACTAATAAAAAAGATGTTCTGCTTATTTCTTGATTCCCCTCTCCATTCCTACTGATTTTCTTGTGCCCCACCTGTTTTTGTCTCCAGATCACTAAATGCTTTGCTCTAGCCTCTGCAGCACGCCATGCTGGTGCAGTGTGAAAGTTCAGGAGGGCCCAGAGAAGCCTGGGCACATTGGGAGATTACCCTGTCGGGCAGTCTAGCAGTGCTTCCTGAGCAATCATAGCAGCTGCAAATGAACTATAGCTGATGAGACAGTTGATTTTGTTACCTGGAATAAAGAACTCCTGGACGTGATTCCAGCTGAACTGTAAATGAAACCCCAAACGTATAGCTTTCAGAGTGACCAAAGATACCAAGTACATTACAGAAACTGTGCCTGAAACACATAATTACAAGCTATGTCACAGTATTTAATGAGAAATTATACTTAACCTTTATTTTTCTAAACAATATGTCACAAGATTTAAAGAGAAAGTATACTTTCCTGTATTTTTATAAACACATGGTAGATAGAATTATACAAATTTCATGCCCCCAACTGCAGAGCATATGACAGTTCATATGTGACACTTTTATTAGAATAGAAAGGTTTTCTTTGTGAATAGAAACAATGTCAAAGGAGCACTATCTGCTACTGTGCTTGCTCTTTTTGGTGAAACACAGAGATACCAAGGGTGAAAAGGAGCTTGGGGCTGCCAATATCAGAAGACGTCGGGATTGCAGAGGAGAGCAGGGGTGGGGGTGGAGGTGAAGCTGGAGCCTAAGGGCGAAATTTACTAAAGTCAAAAATGATTTTTTGACCTTTTTGCCTGTTTTTCACCTGAAAATCAGGGGAAATTTTCAAAAATTATGTTTTAGACCTTTTTGCCCATTTTCGGCCGAAAATTGGGCAAAATGGTTGAAAATTAAACCTTCTTGCCCGTTTTGCCCAATTTGCAGGCAAAAAGGTTGAAAAAATGTTTTCGACTTTAGTAAATTTCACCCTAAGAGTCTGATCGGTGAGTAACTCCCCCCTCCCCTTCCGAATCGCCTCTAGACTTATGAGCCTACAGTGCTCCTTTAAACATTATAGTATCTGACAGCAGCACTTTAGAAAATGTTTTTTACTTAAACTAGGAAAGTTTTTTTCCCATATATTACTTATTTTACATCTTTTCATAGTATGCTAACTCCCTACAAAGCAGGGATGGCAATACAGCAAACTTTCTAAAGTCAATGACAGGCTGTTAGGGGAATTCTGGGAACAGTTTGTAAAACTAAAGTCATATAAGCCTCATTTTGGACACCTGTGCACAGTAAAGCAGATCCCTTTGCTAAATCTCAGGCCATATATGAATGACATAAAATAAACTGTGGACATGCAATATAAAGTACACTTCTATAGTTAATTATATTAAGGATAACATACCTAGCACATTAAACTTTGCAAAGAATGACGGTGAGCGGAAACTGAGAAGGGGCAGGAGAACCACGATGAGGTAAAATGGTACCGTATTTGTTTTATTCCACAATGCTTGAAACTGTTCAAAATCTGTCCTATTGCCTAAATACAGGTCTAGCGTTTCATTTGATGATTGTTTATTGTCAGCGTTGGGGCAAATAACTGCAAGGAGAAAAGCAAGTAGGACATATTTTATTTTATTTTCACTGGTTCAGGTTAGTGTTTGTTACACAGGTCTAGGCAGAGTTAATTTGCACAAATTCTGTGTCTTTCTACATCTCTATATAATTCTAAATACTCTTCAAACACTTCTGTATCGTTCCTGCTTTTCACTTCTCTAACTACTCTTAACTGATCAGCATTGACTTCTCTCTCTGCTCCTGTTCTGGCTCTCACATACCCACTATCTCTTTCTATTTTCTTTCCTTCTCAACACTTTTTCTGTTCTTTATCCACACTTGTGTAATGGTGGAATTATTTTTTTTGTACTTGTTGACTGGGCAGTACAACTCAACTCTCAAAATCTATGCTCTCCCAATCAAAACTCAGTAGATGGCAGCATGAAAGAATGGTAGAAAAATAAAGACTAAGGGCCTCATTCTCGAAGCTCCAAACGAGCACTTGCGAATTGATTTCCGCAAAGTGCATGAGGCGCGCCACTGAAATTGTCGCGGATGCGCTTCATGCAACTGAAGAACAGGCGAACAGAGTTTCTGCGAGCGACAGACAAAACTCTGTTTGCCTATTTTTCAAGTGCATGAAGCGTGTCCGTGACAATATCAGCGGCGCGCCGCATGCACTTCACCGAAATGAATTCGCAAGTGCTCATTCGGAGCTTCGAGAATGTGGCCCTAATTTGTGCCTGCGAGTTCTTCTGATAGGCTCCAGTCTGAACTCACCTTAAAGGTGGTCTTGGATTTCCCTATAATCAGCTCTATTGTTACTAAGAAGTATTATTAATAATTTGGAACCTGACATTTCTTATTTCACTTTGCATGAAATTAAGAGTCTCACTGATAAAGCATTTCATTTCACTGCATAATTTAGTCTGTCATTGTTTGCACAAAGCAGCATATCCTAAGGGAAGGCATTCTGTGTCTGTAGGCTCCTGAAATGTAAAGGATACAGTGCTTAAAGGTTAAACTGAATTTGCTTAGACTGAATTTTCTGCATTCTCATGATATGCACCTTGGTTAAAAAACAAGAGTTCGTAACAGTCATTGGGCGGTATTTAAGAAAGTCGGAAAGACCAGTACCGGTCTTTCCGACTTTCCTGAGGTCCCGATTTCCAGATTATGGAAATCGGTATTTTTTGATTTCCATGATCTGGAAATAGGATATTTGTAGCGAAAAAATCCGTAGCCATTATAATTTATGGCTACGGATTGGTACAAATACCCAATTTCCATATTATGGAAATCGAGAAACACCAGTGGAGTCTTTTCGGGCTTAATAAATACCGCCCATTGCATTCAAAGTGCATCCATGTGCTTTTTGTACACTTACCTTTATCACTACCATTGGTACTTAAAACAACTTCAGTGACATTGACATTATTGACAAAATCTGAAAGAGAGACGCAAATAATTACAAAGACACAAGAAAGCAAAAATACTTTATAAAAACTATTTCATGATGTATGCATTTCACAGATCCCAGTTATACTGCAAACTCCCAGTTACATTATAGGGCTAAATGTAAGTGGACCCCTTATAATTACATTTTCTTAACCACACCAATTGCCAACATATGCATAAAATCAAGCACACAGTCATGTAATCCCCATAGACAATCACTGGTAGTAGCATGGATTATTCAGAAAAGCATGGTGACTTTACACATACCACAAGTCAGTTTTCAAAAGTTCCGTTCTGTCCCAGTCAACTGTGCTATTATTGTGAAGTGAAAGTGTCTAGAAGTAACAACAACTCAGTAATGAAGTGGTAGACCAGGCAAACTCATGGAGAAGGAACAGCAAGGATTGGTGTACATGGAACATAAAGGTCTTCCATTCTAGACTGCAAATGTAGTCTGATGGAAATATCTGGGTTAGGCAGATGCTAGGAGAATTCTACCTATCATAATGAATGATGCCTGCTATAAGCTCTGATGGAGATGAGATAATGGTTTGGGGCTAGCTCCCTTATTTACAGTGTATGTATGTATAATTTTATTTATAAAGCGTCACAAATTTACACAGTGCTGTACAGATTAACAACACAAATACAATACAGACATGGGAAAAGTACAATAAACAATACAGGTGTAGTGTTGCAAGGATAGTTCACTTAAGTGCTAGGTTGTGGATGACACATGAGGTTGGAGGTCCCTGCCCCATAGAGCTTACAGTGAAAAGGTTTTATTAATGATAAAGTATAATAGGACATTTAAGACAACTGTATGTTTCCAGTGTGACAGCAAAAGTTTGGGGAAGGTCATTTCCTGTTCCAGCATGACTATGTCTCATGCACAAAACAAAGTGACTTGTTTTGATGAGTTTGGTGTGGAGGAACATATGTGACATAAACAAAGTCCAGAACTTAACCCTGTCTAACACCTTCAGGATGAATTGGAAAACTGATTGTGAGCCAGACGTTCTTGTCTAACATCAATGCCTAATCTCATAAAGGCTTTTTGGATCTATATTCTACTGAAAAGCCTTCCCAGAATAGCGGGGACTGTTATGGCTGCAAATGGGGGCCCAACTCCACATTGACACCAATGGTTTTGGGATAAGAAATCTAAAACCTCATATAGTTGTTATGGTCAGTTATCCACATACTTTTGGTCAGATAGTAAACACTGTTGAGTGGCAAGCTGTCATCAATTTCTTCAGTACTTAGAAGAGCTGCCCAGTGGCCACAGTATCCCCAGGACTGTGATTAGAAATATTTGGGGTGTCTCATGCCATGATTTAGACAATGACTTCCAAACATTGGTAGAATTTAGGCAATGCTTTCTAATTGGATACAGAAATTCTGATATGCAAAACTTGGCATTAAGATGTGCTAAGGCAGTGGTTGGCAAAGTATTTCGGGGAGGGAGTCGTATCCTTCCCTCCTCCCCTGGCGGCTCTTTCCTAAAGAGCCAAAAAGGGGGAGGAGCGAACGTTCCCGATCCCATGACCTGCTGACGTCTAATCAGGAGTGTCGGAAGTCATGGGCGGGGCTACGGGGCAGGGCTATGGAGTGCGCCGCGAGCCACACTTTGCCGACCACTGTGCTAAGGGAATAATACATAGAAAACAACTAATGCTCCTCTATTAGGCTAAAAAGGCAGTTACCTAAAGCCCCTAGGTTTAAAAGGGCAAACAAATGATTTTTTTGTTCTCTTTTTATTTATTTAATATTGATAATCTGTATACATTAAGTGCCTCCTTATGCAGTATGATGTTTTATTTTAGAGGCAAAGTTTATATTTAAATATACAGAATGTGATCTTAATGTTGCCATAAGTAGGGAGGCCCCAAAATGTTACATTGGTCTTAGGTCCCACATTTTATTGAGCCAGTCCTGGGAATGCAATTAAAGTTTTATTATAAGCAAGTGCTAGTGTTTGGAAGGAGGATTTTGAAGGGGACAACCTGATTCTGATTTTACTCAGGCCCTCATTTGTTTAGTTTTAGTTGTCCTTTTGGTAATTCTCTGATGCTGTTGAGATTATTAAGATGAATACTTACTGTAAATAAATTTTCCAGTATTAAAGAGGAAGTTGGACATTAATACCCAATACACAATCATGGCCCCAACAAGGGACACCAAAGAAAACACAAAGCTTGACCACCGACCAAAAGAACCAAAATAGTACTGGCAAACATCAGGAAACTCCCAACTCAACGTATCGAGAGCTGAAATGGAACACAAAGGCAAATGCTGTAAGATGCATTATATTACTAATAAGAAACTGTATTTATGGAAGGACATCATTTAATTTATTTATAAACAATGCATAGCTGACTTTTAATCTCAAAAATCTACATTCTGAAAGGAACATAAACCCCAGAAAATTCACAGGCATTGTGCCTATAGTGATAAAATAATCACTTTCTTAATAAACATTATTAGATAGGGGCGGCTTGGTTTAAAATAGTTTGGTATAGCCTTATTCTGTGCTCTGTGTGGGCATAAGAAGCTGGAGAGTTTCTCACTGTAAAAAAAAAAAAATAGAATGAGCCTCTCTCATTTCTCTTTCCTGCCAAGACATGGGAGAGTATGAACTTTTACAAAATTCTGAATAAAAATAACTGCATATTAGCATTACTACAGCATAATAAGCCATACCTGACTTGGACGGTTTATTTCCCCTTTAAAAGGGAGTTGATTTTCAGCTTTGGCAAATCCTAAGCATTCAAAATTTCTGACACTAGAGGGGTGTCATTTTGCAGATGATAATGTTCAGTCTCATATTTGAGTGACAGATTACCTTGTATTCACATTGTGTTTAGTATGTTAATAGTGCCTGCACTTTATGAGAAAATGTATTTATTTTACAGATCAGTCTCTCCTTTTAAACTTACAGATAAACATGTGTTTTGACTAGGCACAGAGTTCTGCTGTGGTTTATCTTGTCAGGGACACACTACTGTTTTCACGCCCGGTGTGTTTTCATCATGATTTTAATATATATACATGCATGAGAAAAGTTGCTAGGTATTAAAATGCTAGCATGAGCTTCTAAGCATGATAAGATGCTATATAGTGTTCTGTTTTGGAATGTAATTAAGGTAGGGATGTAGTTCTATATTTGCTGTAGTGACATCGGTTGGTTATACCTTCACTACTTAAATGATACAAGCTAAAGGGGATTTTCTAAGACCTAGGGAGTGTCATTTTGCAAAAGATTAGATAGTCAGAACCTCCTCCTCTTCTACTGACAGATCTCCATGCGACTGATTTTTTCTCTACACTATACCACCTAAACCACCTGTGACTAGGTGGTTATAAGGCTTTCTATTTTGTTAATGACAATCATCTTGTCTAAATTTTGTTAATGACAGCCATTGTGTCTAAATTGTGTTAATGACAGCCATCTTGCCTAAATTTTGTTAATGACAACCATCTTGCCTAAATTTTGTTAATGACAACCATCTTGCCTAAATTTTGTTAATGACAGCCATCTTGCCTAAATTTTGTTAATGACAACCATCTTGCCTAAATTGTGTTAATGACAGCCATCTTGTCTAAATTGTGTTAATGACAACCATCTTGTCTAAATTGTGTTAATGACAGCCATCTTGCCTAAATTTTGTTAATGACAACCATCTTGTCTAAATT
>JAKJJM010038662.1:0-18102 GCA_021901965.1 Pipa carvalhoi
TAACAACACAAATACAATACAGACATGGGAAAAGTACAATAAATACAAGTGTAGTATTGCAAGGATAGTTCACTTAAGTGCTAGGTTGTGGATGACACATGAGGATGGAGGTCCCTGCCCCATAGAGCTTACAGTCTAAATGTAGATCTTAAATGTGCATTTCAAACAAAGCTGCATGCAAGAGAAAAGTGTGGGGGTAATTTCATAGAAGATTGTACTTGATGCATCAGGGGGAGCTAAAGCAATATATCCAGATATATCTGGATACCTTAATTTATTTGCTCACCCCACCACACGAGGTAAGACAACTTTGAAATCATGTGTACGTCAACCCATTTTAGTTTTCATTGGCTCTGATGGGATCTATGGTAAGGAAAATGTGAAAGATAGATTTGAAAACTAATTAAAAAGCTAAAGTGTGTTCTATAATAGTGTTATGTGTTTCAGTCTGAAAGCTTTATAGTGATCAGTTGCAATTCAGGTTACTGTGCTCTTGGCCCAAATAACAAAGCCTGAAGCACAATTGTGTATTTTTTATTTGACTGTTTTTGAGGGAGGAGGTGAAGTAAGCCAGACTTGTGTACTTTAACTGAATCAATGAGCTTATTATAACTGTCTCTCTTACACCTGTTTGATCATGAGACAGAATTTCTAATCAAAACAGACATGTTCCCGAGTTGTATCTTTTGCTTGTGGCATCATCTGGGAGCAGTTAAAAGAATTTAGAAGATTATTTCAAAGATGCTTCTATGCAATCTTCTAAATTCAGTATACAACGAGACCCAGCACTTCTAATGTTAGACTTCTGATTAAGGGATGTGCAGCATAAGTCTCTCGATCCCACTCTTTCTTAAGTTATTTCAAAGATGCTTGAAGGAAATGTGCTGCGCCTTTAAAAAAATAAACACTTATAGTGTAGTATGTATGCACAATTTGTGTGCTAAAAAGATAATAAATTATACTCACAAAAAGGAGCCTTGTCAAAAGGCTTTTAAAGACCTCCAGGTATCTAGACTAAAATATGACTTAATTTGGCCTGTGGATTAATCTAAATACAAAACTCCTCCAAGTACCCATGACTAAGTTATAAGTAAATTATAGGTGTTCAGATGTACATTTTAATACATTTTCTATTACCAGCAATTGAAATAAAGGTCTAAGAAGACGCCTAATTTGTTATGCGGCTATAAAATAAACTGAAGATGTTTCACTTGCTCAATATGTTCAGACTTGAATAAGGACAGCAGCTTCGGATTAATCCAGAAACAATGTTACACATCAACACAAAGCTGAAATCATATATTTTGTCTAGAAAGTGAACATACATATGTGGTAGTGAATGGGAATTTGCAGCCTTTTCCTACATTCATGGCATTTTAAAGCAAGAAATACTGATGTTTAAACAGATTGTTACAGTATGCCCCCATTATTCCCATTATGTGTAATATACAGCGGTTTCCTTGCCAACATAAATATAAGCAACATTCCTACATGTGCAATATTGAATTGATATCATAAAGTCAGCAATTTTCATCAGACACAGTTTATGACATACTGGGTAAAAATACTCTCTATGCAGGAGAATGGTATGTAGCTGTATCACTTTCAGGTGTGGACTTTCAACAATGGAGAATAGTCAGTCATGTGTCTCGATCCCAAGCAAAGCTAATCTGTAGGTATCATTAAGAAGGTGGAGAACATGTAAAACTACTCACTCCATGATGTAAAACAATTTGTTACTTTTATATACAGGACTACACAAACATGTTTGTTACAAATAACAAGGATAACAATGGCTTCCTTAAATTATATGCTCAAAAGTGATGCCTCCCTTTGGTGGCCATCTACAAGGAAACAAGGCTGCAAATTTAAGTAAGAGATATGCATGGTTTTCTGTCTTGGAAACCAGCACGTACACTGGCAAAAAAACCTCCTATCCTTTGTTGTATCACTCACTGCAGAGTTACAAACTGTGTGTGGAAATGCCAATATTCCAAGAACTGTGTGTTGAGAACTGGGATTCTATGATGAAGTGTGCACAGAAACCTAAGCTCACCATGTGCAATAAGTGGTTGCACAATGTGTCTTTATTTCTGTAACAACCATATCACTTTTTTAAGTGATAAACTGTGTAATAATCTTGACTGCAATGATTTACCAAATTTATGCAGGCAGATTATTGGTCAAGATACCGTGTGTTCAAAATTCCTTTTTTTTTTCACTTTGATTTCAATTCTGGGTGCTCATCAGTATTTCAGTCCTTCTACGTATGTGACGTAGGAGATCCATACTCTTTACTGAAATAAAGACAAACATCTACCTTTAGAATAATGCTAGTAATTTATGGATTTTCCTGACAATGCTGTTGCCCTGGTAGAACTCAAAGGTAGAACTTCACAGAAATTAGGACCTCTGTGTTCCCCATTTGCTAATATGTAGTAACCCTTTCCTCTTTCCTTCTTTAATTCATCAGTCTCTTTTCTAAAGAGATTTTTAGAGGGTCAGTGTATTTGTCATGTGACTTACTCTAGAATCAGATATGGAGAAATGAGCAGGATGCTACTGTTGTCAGATGAAACCTACAACATCCTATATTAGAGCACTGTCTGCATAGTTCCCTGATGGTCTGTTTTGCTGTCCCTAAATGCTACCCTACTCTACTCTATGAACTGTAGTGTTATTTTTTGGAAGATGCTGTTAGACTTAAGATATAAAGTACCACTGTAATCTGCAGGGTATACAAGCTACTGCTATGAACAGAGCTGAGCGGAATCCCAAGGCTATGGGTGTTAGTTCTTTATAAATTCTTTGGGATTGATGCAAGATGAATAATACATCATTTCTTGCCAAACCCACACCTGGAGAGAGGCCTCTCCCTTTTTATTTCAGCATCTTAAAATTTATCATGTCTCCCGGTGAAAGATTTTAGTTAAAGCTTCAGGATAAAACTTGCAGTTTTTATGGCTGTATCTGACGACAAGAAGCAGCTTACAATGATGTTTTAACTACGGCTAAAGCCTATGCTTAAAAAGGGTATTTTTATTTTATCTTTATATTTATTTACAAGTTTTGCTGCCTGGACTGATATACGTAGTCATACTGTTTCATAGGTGGTTGAGTGGGAAAGAGTCTTATTGTAGATTAGTGGTATAATACTCATGCCGAGGTTTAGGACACACTATAAAATGACTAGAAGAGAGCAAGAGGAGCATGTTTATTTGTAGTTAAGATCACAAAGTAGATTAAAAGAAAAATAAAAGCATTTTGCATTGATTGTATGAATCACAAGCAATATCAAATGCAAGGTTGGACTGGCCCAGCAGAGCATCAGAGCTTCCTCTGGTGGGTCCCAGTATTGGGGGGCCCAGGCCTGGTGCCAAAAGCATCTCTGTTAACATTTACAGGTCCCTAGCTTACTTTAATTGCACTAACACTTGTGCAATTGGCTCTTTTGCAATGGCCTGCCAAACTGATAATTTATTATACAAATACTGCTGTACATGAAAACTTTAGCAAGTAGGCTCTGGGCCTTTGCAGTTAGCTTCTCTGGTGGTCCCAAGACATCTCATTCTGACACTGATCAAATGTATCACCTGTTCTTTAGTATGTAAATTTTAATGTAATTGTGGTAATTTTTCTCAGGGTAAAGTTTTAGTAAAGTGTGTAAAATTTTGTAGTTCCTTATGGAAATAATTTCCAAATGCATGTTTAAAGGCACAGTGCTTGCGCTGTAAGAAATGCAGCAGAATTCTACTGATGATGTACTTTTTAATATACCTGTAGTGTCACCAAGTTCTAGCCCACTTGTCAAATATATGTACTAACAACTTTGGGCGGTATTTAAGTAAGTCGGAAAGACCGGTGGCAGTCTTTCCGACTTTCTCGCAGGAGGATAAACGTTATTATCGTTATTTTTCAATTTCCGTAATCTAGAAATCGGATATTTGTACCGAAAAAATCCATAGCCATTTTGGGTAGAAATCTTTTTCAAGCAGTCTATATACTAGAGATTTTACAAGTTTGCAAGAGTGTTTGTTGGGTCCAGGGCAGAAACAGAGGGTGCCTGGGCAATTGTACCACTGGTGACAGTTTGCACAGACTGTCTCATAATTGAATTATTGAAGTCTTGCAAGTTAAATTGTATTTGCACTTAAGACTATAGATTTATAGCTCTGTAGCCTCTTATCTCTTTTATACACAGCATAAATGACATCATAAATGGCAGCTATGCTACTTATTTCTCTATAACAATCTATTAGATACTTACTGGAATTAGCATGTGTTTATGGAGATCATCAAAGGATTCTTCTTAGGGATTACCACTAGATGGCAGTATAACTGTATCCATGTTTGGTGGGAAAGGTCGTTTGGTCCCCTATACTTACCAGAACAAAAACAATTTTTTCTCAGTCTTTAGCGGAACACAGATTGTTCCTATTTTACTGTTCATAAACAGCAAACTGACTAAAACTGGGGCACTTTTGTCAAAATGTGAATTGCCCCATAGATATGTAGTTTCACAACAATTTCCCACTTCTCCAAATTCAAAGGCATACTGGCAGTAATATGTGAATTTGACTTTGCCAAAAGAAAGTGGTGAATTGTGGGGTTTAAAGCAGGTTTCTCTTTATTCTAGCAACATTTCATTTAAAAGGCTTGAAAAACATGGTGACGAAGTGCCTACATGAGCTAGATATTGTCTACTATTATAATTTATGTGACTATTATCCAATGACAATACCAGAGACCAAAACACTACAAAATGCTGAAATTGTCCTTTTTATGATAATTCTTTAGATTGTCATTTTATTTGTCATTAATGCAGATAACAATAGTTATGGCAACTCTCTTTTAAACAGATCCATGTGAAGATGACATTACTTCAGTTGAGTACGGATATTTATGAAGGATTTGCTACAATACTCCGGGGCAATTCCTCTAGTGAAGTTCAGAAAATACTATGTGTTAGTTTGCTCCATTGCAGCTCAACTACGCTACTGGTTAATTGAAGCAAATTGTTGCAAATTCATTTTGCTACACAAATTCACACTTTGATAAATATTAATTATAGATGATTCAGCATTCATCCAGCTTGTTTCATTCAGGGGAAGAATTAAAATTATTTTCAGTCATTTGGTCATCCATGCACTATGTTCCTTTATTACAGCTTTCATGTCTCTGTCTATATTTTGAATTCAGGGCCTACGAATGTGTTATACCAAGATGAAATTGTTGCATATATAAACAGATACATGCCACTCCATTCCAGTAGGATTTGTTCTTTTTTCTTTAAAGCAATCATGCAATTCAAAAACTGATAGTCTAGATCAGCGTTTCTCAACCTGTGGGTCGCGACTCCGTTGGGGGTCAAATGACGATTTGCCAGGTGTCGCCTAAGACCATCAGAAATATAGGGTTTGAATGGGGTTGCCCAATAATAATTAATGAATGGGGGTCGCCAAATCATGGGGAATTGTACTAAAGGGTAGCAGGAATAGAAAGGTTGAGAACTACTGTTATAGATGTTATGTTTAGGTAGGTTTATTGTCTCTGCAAGATTAAATTGACATCTAACCTGCTGCAAGGATTTGTTTAATTTCTCCAAGGATCAACAGAGAGAGAGAGATTTTTAAAGGGTGCTCTTTCACTTATATCTTTATTCCTTGTTACCTACTATGTTATGATTAAAAGCACTGAAATATATCCAGATTGAATGGATAAATTATATAACTTACTGTTATGTTAAGGGAACTGATTAGCAATATGCTTTGTAGCATCAAAACGATCTTGTTAAAATGCATTCTTGTCTGTTGACTGTATTAGATGTTTTACTGTTTCATCTGTTTTCTGCATGATCTTGTTTCTAAATAACGGCCCCTCCCTCTCAAAACAGAGGCAACAGGTAACAGGCTGCTAAACAACTGTTTCTAGGTAGAATATGAACTGTAAGGGGAGAGGTGCTTTAAAGTTAACAGACTTGTCATTATTAGCCCTATAGTAACCAATATGGGTAGGAACCCATCCAAACTTAATTATAGGTTCACACACAATTCAAAGTATGCCCATTAAAAAAAGTTGTGTACCAATGGTATTGAAGAATTAAAATAATAAAATAAAACCAAATATTTCTCATCTTCATTATTACTGGCACCAGATTTGGCACTGGCAGGAAAAATGTGAATATTAATCAGGATCTGAAAGGAGACACCCATGATCAGAAGATATATAACAAGGCAACTGGGGTGCAGCAAATTGCACTTGAAGGCTAGATCAGGCTCTTTTAATTACCAGTTCTTTCTAGTAACATTCTTAATTACTTGTAGACATGACCACTTACCAAAGATCATCTTCCTCTTCATACAGGGTGGGATCTCTTGGTGGTGGGTTAGGAGGGGGAAGCAGGCAATCAGTGTCATTTTCGAAATATGCTGCTAGTGGAGCTGGAGGTGCTGGTGGTAACCTGGGGTATTATCAGGGTGGAGATGCTGGAGATGTTTATGGTGGAGGAGTTTATGATGCTGGCTTTGCTGGAGCTGGTTTTGATGATGGAGCAGGTATGGGCTTTGCTGGTGGCGCAGGAGCAGGTGCTGGCTTTGCTGGTGGAGCAGGTGCTGGATTTGGTAGTGGATTTGGGTTTGGTGGAGGAGCTGGATATGGTTTTGGTCAAGGGAGTGGGTTTAGAGAAGGAGTCCTTAATGTTAATGAGAAAATGACCATGCAAAACTTAAATGACCGCCTGTCCAATTACTTGGACAAAGTACGTGACTTAGAGAATAGCAACAGAGAGCTGGAGATAAAAATCAAGGATTGGTACGACAAACAACGTCCTGTAAGTTCTGAAGCATCTGACTACAGCCATTATTTCAAGACAATTGAAGATCTTCGAAACAAGGTAGGTAGGACTATTTGAAAAATGTGTCTGACAATGAAACATTTGGTTGGCACCTATTTACTGTATATAGTAACACATGTAAGATCATTTGCACATACATCCTTATTCCTCTACATATTTATAGGGATTCATTATTTTCATGAGTGGGATATGCTTTGGAAAGGTAAAGTTTCAAATAAAACAGTCCCACATATTAAATAGTATAATGCTTGTTAAACTTTACCGGGTTGTAACTTTAACAAAAGATGTCTGCTTTAAGAGTTCTCTGTTATCTGCACATTGCCTTGTGGGAGTTCTCTGTTATCTGCACATTGCCTTGTGGGAGTTCTCTGTTATCTGCACATTGCCTTGTGGGAGTTCTCTGTTATCTACAGAATTCCTTGAGGGAGTTCTCTGTTACCTACACAATGCACTGGGAGAGGTCTATGTTATGTACACAATACCTTGGGCCAGGGCCACACTCCCTACTTTTTAGCTGAGCTTCAAAAATAGTACTCATTGTCTCTTGAGGGATAACCCATACAGGCTACTTAGGATTTCCATAGGCAAAAATATGAGTAATTACAAACAGCTCTGCTACAAAGTAGCCAGTGTGTCCCTTACCTTAGGGGAGTTTTCTGTTATTTACACATTGCCTTGGGGGAGTTCCATGTTATTTACATGATGCCCTAGACCAGTGGTTCTCAACCTATTTATTGCTGTGACCCTTTAGTACAATTCCCTGTGATTTGGCGACCCCCGTTCATTAATTATTATTGGGCGACCCCATTCAAACACTATATTTCTGAGGGTCTTAGGTGACCCCTGGCAAATCGTCATTAGACCCCCAATGGGGTCCGACCCACAGGTTGAGAACCACTGCCCTTGACAATGAAACAGTGTTAAGAGATACAGAAGTTATTGTTTAAAGGAAAAATATCACCTGTGTTTGGGTTTTCATTTCTATTAATATTATGCCAACAGAGCGCAGAACATCTTGGCATTGCGTATTATATGATCATACCAAACCTGGGAGGGAAAAAAACCCTGGATGCACAGTTAGGGTGTGGTTTCCTTGGCTCCTCTCCATTCCCATAAGCAATGTTTTTCTTTTGTTAAGCAGGGGTCATGTGACTAATTTATTTTTGATAGGCATTGCTACAGTACCTGTATGTGCATAGCAGGGGGAGGCACAGGTCCTTATTAAGTAATGTTGTGTAAATGCCTTAGAACTCTTCTTATGCTTTAAGTGGTTTTTGTCTCATTTTGCCACCCTAACCTTCAGAAAGTTATCTGCTAACCAAGATACTTCAAAGCATGAGGAGATTAAAGGGTAGAGTGCTTCTTTCAAACTGTATAAACCACATCACACTCGGCAGTAGATACTGAAAGTTAAAGTTTGCAAGTGAAGGGCAGAGAGTGTTATCATAAAATAATAAAAGTGTTTGTTTGTGTTTATTAAAAATGTGATTTAATTTCATATCTTGTATTTTTGTAATTGGCCAAGCTGCATAATGACTCAGCTTCTCCATGAAATACACAAATGAACAACTTGCAGTGTTTGCTATCATGCACCGGCGGACATTTTGTATGCTGATTCAGTACCAGGAAGCCACTTATAGAGCATGAGTAAATCTGCAACAAAGAAAAATTAGGCAAGGCTACCAGAAGTCTTTAGGTCTTGATTATTCAGACATTCTTATTCCTGCTGGCTGATTTATTGTATTGTATTTTTGGCAAGTGGTTGGCAAGAATATTGTATCTACATATGTGACCAACTTCTAAAGGGAATGCTGGCACAAGGTATTGCAAGGGTCAACTTAGGGATATGCCTCATTCCCGTTCATGGGAACCAATAACATGGATGCCTATAATTATTGTTCAAAAACATTCCTATTGCCAGCAAAGGAATCTAATGCTTGCATTTTACTGCAATGACTTCTCATTGACGTCTCTTTAATGTCAGAGGAAAACAGTGTATCATCCTGGGTAATAAGGTATCCAGCTCTGCTCTGCAAGGTTTCCCAGTTACAATCAGCACCAAAGTAAAAAAAGTAGAAAAGTGCGCAAAAGTAGGTCAACTACACCATTTATTCCAACTTCATCATTACGTGTTTCAGGCCATGGTGAGCTCTTTCTCAAATGACCAGCACCACCTTACCAGCATGGACCGCTTTGTGTGTACAAGCTCCTGTAATATAAACAACTCCTTGCACCTTGAAAATATACTGTTCATTATAAGACAATAAAAACAAACCCTAGGAATTTCTTACATCAACAAGAGCATGTTTTTTTACCCCATTATAGCAGTAGTAACAAAACCAAGGCTCAAGCCCAGAGCAGCAGTCTTTCATTATACAAAAGACTCAAATTCACATCACATTACTGACTAAATAGTGGATAGACTTGCCCAACAAGCAGACAGCGGCAATCACTGTCAGATGCGTAGTGTGACATAGTCAGTCGCATAGAAGTAAAATGAAGAGCCCTGCTATCAACCCCCCAATTCTCCAGTCTGAAGTAGTGAATTCAAACAGGTGAATTAGGAACAGTACACCTAGTCACATTCGCTCCTTCAACACACTCCACAGCTTAGTCAATAGTAGAAGTACCTGTGGACGTGCACGCAGAGTAATGCAAGGAGCTCTGTAAGTTCATGACTATCGTATTTGCATTAATTGCTTGCGTATTCATCACTTCCCAGAGTTTAGTCATTGAGCAAACATGGAGAAGTGGCGAATAGATGTGAATTCATAGCTCTACATGACAATTAGGCCTTTAGTCAATAAGGCCCTCTGTTTGCTTAGTGACCAGAATGTGATATGTCCAGGTCTAATGTAGAAAAGAGGCCAGTGGTAATTTTCTTTAATGTAGACAGTGAAGAACTAAAGTATCTTTGTAGGAATCACATGGGCCTACCTCCTACTGATTTGCAGTAATCACACACATGTAATAGATATATCATTAGATGCCATACATCAGTTCCACAGAACACAGTCCCTCTAACTGCTTATTATCATTTCCTGGACCCAATTCTACCATATTTTTTTTTTTTATAATTGTTGGTAACATTTTGGAAGCATTGGTTTCTTGCCAGCTGCAACCAATTAAAATTAAACAGATAGCAGGGCTCCTCTCTTCTGGCCAATAGCATTTTATGTGTGTGATGTGAGGTCCCACACATTAATGCTGACAGTAGGAGAAGACACTATTAAAAACCCAATTAGAAAAGTGCCAGTTTTACCAGTGATAGTATAATCAAAGGGGCCAAGCAGTGGATCATCTGTGGGAGCAACCTTACCCTGAATATAGAGGGGACAAAGTGCAATGTTCATTTTACCTTCCAGCTATTTTATAGATAGATGTCACTGCTGTAATTATCATTCTGAACTCTATTCTTGTTTCTTCCACATGTCAGATTATTGCTGCACAGATTGACAACAACAAAGTGATCTTGGCCATTGATAACACCAGGATTAGCACTGATGACTTCAGGCTGAAGTAAGTCTATGCAGGTTACGCAATTGCTCTTAGTAAAGGTTTCACCATAACTAAAATTTAATGCGGCACCATTAGTAAATAACAGCAGTCATTCTGAAGCAGACCTTTGGAGGCCACATTTGGCCCACTCTTGCATTATTACTGCATTATTATATCTTTACTTGCTTGTTACTTCAAGTAATTAAATTAAATTGTTTCACACCAGAGGTTCTTAACAACATACAATGGTGTAAACAACACAACAGCAGCTTTACTCTAATATATATAGTTACAACCATGGGCAGAATAGTTAGGCTAGAAGTATTTGAAATAATTCATATTTATCTTCTCTTATAATACATTATTTTTCTTAGTAGCACTACAATTTAGTTTAGTAAAACAAAGATATTCTCGGTTCAAACAATTAATGTTAAGGCGATCTATTTCTTCATCTCTCACTTCCCCGACACTGGCTCTGAAATTAACTTGCTAGTAGCAACCACAATACTTGTCTTATAGTTCTGATGGTTGCAATAAGAGTAACTAGAAATCAAGAGGATTGGTGCATGGTAATACAGGCGTCGGTAAATCTGAACAGTAAGTTTTTACAGTGAATACTTTCAAATGTAAGACATTTAAATATGAGGTGTTTCTCAATGGTTCAGATATGAGAATGAGCGGGCACTTCGCCAGAGTGTGGAAGCCGACACCAATGGCCTGCGCAGAGTCTTAGATGATCTGACCTTGTCTAAGGCTGACCTGAAGTCCCAGATCGAGAGCCTTATGGAAGAACTGGCTTTTCTAAAGAAGAACCATGAAGAGGTATGATGTAAACTAGAAGAACCATGTATATATGTATAAACACCAGGCACCAACAATATCACAGTGACAATAGAAAATGTAACTCATTTCATCTTCCATTTTCTTAAACAATATCAACGGTGGTGGGCAATGTTTCTGTATTCACATGAATGTGATAGTTTTCCATAAACTTGTCACGGTGGTGCTCTGTGTACTATTAAAGTAGTCAGAAGTACTTGGGAGTTTTTGACCTTTTTGACTGCAATTCTCAACAATCAAAATCTCTTTCACCTGTGTGACCTTAGTGTCCCTTTGAAAAAAGTTGACACATGATTACTTTAACTTCTTATTTATTCCATCAGGAGATGAAATCACTCCGAGGTCAAGCCTTTGGCAGTGTTAATGTAGAGATGGATGCTGCACCAGGTCAAGATCTCAGCAAGGTTCTTGCTGATTTGAGAGCGGATTATGAGAGGATAGCAGCCAGGTATCACCGAGAAGCAGAAGAGAGGTTCCTGACCATGGTTAGTTGTAAATCTGTTCAAGTGTTTATAAACCACTGATATATTGCGGACAAATTGCCAAAGTAAACTATTACATAGCTTTCAGTGTAAAGGTACATTTCTGTATATGTAGGGAATAGATCTTAAAATTGTAAGGTACCCATGATCTTTCATTATGCCTACATTAACAGGTACCTAACAACAACTGTGTTGTGACATCAGATAGAATTGTTATTGCTTTCATGCTGTACAGTTTAAGTAAATGAATAAGATAAAAGAAAAAAAATCAAATAGCAAGTAACTGCAATTCTAAATATAATTTTGGAATAAATTGTAAATAAGCTTGGCTGTTGATAGAACTATTTCTGTAGTTTGGATGAATGTTTTCCTGCCGCAACTGCCGTTTTCGAGAAGCCAAAGACAATTTATCCTGATTGTAGAGATTTGGGGCGAAATTTATTAAAATCGTAAAAAATCACGGGCGAATTTTCGATTTTGCGGCCGCGATAAATTGAAAAATCGCGACCGCGACTTTTTCGACTTGTGCAAAATCGAAAAATCGCGTCCGCGACTTTTTCGACTTGTGCAAAATCGAAAAATTGCGACCGTGACTTTTTTCCATTTTTGTAAAAATCGCAACTTTTTCCTTTTGTAAAAATTGCGACCGCGACTTTTTTCTCTCTTTTTTTTTTTTTTTTAAAAATCGCGACCGCAAATTTTTCCCTTTTGCAAAAAATCGCGACCGCGACTTTTTTCGATTTTGCTAAAATCGAAAAATCGCGACCGCGACTTTTTCGATTTTGCACAAATCGAAAAATCGGCCGATTTTTGATTTTATTAAATTTCGCCCATTGTCTGATCATTTAATGATCTGACTTATTTTCATGCATCTGATTATTTGTGACACTTCTCTTCCAGACAAAGGATCTGCAGAAGCAAGTTTCTACAAACATTCAAGACATGCAAACATCCAACTCGGAGATCACTACTCTCAAACACACACTTCAAGGTTTGGAGATAGAGCTACAGTCCCAGCTTAGTATGGTAAGTAATGCTTTAGGACCTCATTTGCACAGGCATTATTTAAAACAGAAGTAGAATAACATAATCTAAAGTATTTTCTCAACTCCTTCCCTAAAATATTTTATTGGTATTTACAACTTATATAATAACAAATAATAGGTCTTAGATCTACTCCATACCTGAAGCTCTTTATTGATGTTTACCTTCATCATAGCATTGCTTAAGGATTTTAGAGTGCACTGTATGTATAAACCTGGTGTCTGCTCCATTCATAAACCACATCATGAGAGTTTCCACACACAGAAAGCTGCTCTCGAGGCTTCACTGGCAGAGACAGAGGGAAGGTATTGCGTACAGTTGTCTCAAATCCAAGACCTGATCTGCAATGTACAGAGTGATCTCTCAGATTTAAGGAATCAGATGGAGATTCAGAGCAGTGACTACAAGCAACTTCTTGACATCAAGAACCGTCTAGAGAAAGAAATTGCTCAGTATCGCAATTTGCTGGAAGGACAGGACATCAAGTAAGAACATGAATATGAAAAAGATCTCATACAACTTATTTGAAACTCAAAAGAAGGTTTAGAATAGCAGATCAGGGTGTTTGGCCAGATTCTTCTCTGTCCATCTTTGTCTTTGCAAAACACAATGGTTCTGCATTTCTTTTTGACTGGAATGTAGACTGTCAATGCCTCTAAGTCTGCTCCATCTGTAGGCCTCAGAGCCTTCATTTAAAAACATTTGTTTTAACTTTAGCTTAGTATTATGATGCTTAGAGATTTGTGGCAGCTATATGTAACTGCAGAAACAGATCTCATTGTTTTCTATGGCTACAAACTGTGAGCATATTTTCCTACACAGGAAAGAGTAAATCTATTTGCAGTTACTACAAATCTAATATAAGGGTCAGTCATATTTCAGGACAATTGACAATAGCTGTTGACTGACTATGAACAGGAGATGGAATTCTCTATATCTCTCTATCTCTGCTGCTGTATGTGAACATAGGGGACAATCAAGAAAACATATTTACTTTTAAATAAAGGTAGAATGTTTAAAATCATAACCCATTGTGCTTACCTCATAACCCATTGTGCTTACTTCTGTCTTCAGGATACCTTCAACTTTTGATTCAACAGGCTCTTCCTCTACCACTACAGTCAAAACGACTACAAGTAAGTTAGTTTGTGTCTTTTCGTACATCTTATCTAGACCGTATCTCAGTCGCTAATAAATATTTTATTTTTTTCCTTCTGTGAACAGGAACTTCCACTAGCCGAATCCACTAAGCCTTCATTTCCTGAGAGAATAAGTGCTAGCAGCGATCACCATAACAAAACCTGCCCCGCACAATGTCTGCTTCATACAGCCTGCTCTGCACCAAGCTGAGCTGAATCTTCACTGAAACCTAGATCTCTGCTAATCACTCTAGGATCCTTTGCTACTTCTTTATGTAACTGGAACATTTGTTAAGGTGTTTTTCTGGCATTTTTGGTACTAAATAAATTCACTACGTGCTGCAAATAAATTCAGGTTTCCTGATAACTAATAACAGTTGTTGGGTTATTGTTCAGTAAAGCTTAATAAGTTACAAATATTTTCTTCATTAAAATTAAAGAGACATTTATTAGAGTGGCTTTGCAGACCATTGTGTCTACAATAATCTCTAGTTGGTGTCCTACGTGAAGGTCCATGTTATATTAATTTTCATGCTCTGGGTTACCAACATATTTCACAGATGTAGGTGATCACTTATTTTGTATCAGCTGATATACCAAGCGCTCATATACAACACAATATCCCCCAGCAGGCGCAGATGTGGTAGATTTAGCTCGGTGAGGATGCTAGGGATTCATTGAGCAGCACAAACAGTAGGCAGAGCCAGTTAGCAGTAAACCATTAGCCAGGTCAGTTTGCATAGAAATCACAGACAAGGCACATTTACAAACTCTGACTCATCTGTCTGACCCTTTCACTATTACAGCCATTGTGAGAATCTGCTGCAAATTCTTACCTGAAAATCACTTTGTTGTTACTTTGCAGAAGACATGTGGTCTTGCATTAGAGGCTTCCTTTTCTTGACCACCAAAGCATGTTCTGAGTAATAAATAACCCTCTAGGCCATTTGTTGGGGCATTGGGCTTCCCATTGCAAGCTGATAATATCAAACAATTGTTCTATCTTATACAGAAAATCTGCTACACTCATGATAGACCTTCAGGGGATGAACGGACACACTGAACTTATGCAGTACTTTTCATAACCCTCTTTAGCCATATGGCTTTAAATTAGTACAGGGAGGAACCTATTGCAGTTTAGGTGGAAATTTTTCTGTGTTTGTGGGGTAAAAGGGAGATCCTAAGTGCCTGTGTTTGTCAGGGTGAGAAATTATTAGTATTTGTAGGAGAGAAAAGGGGGATTCTCGGTACCTGTGTATATGTAGGGAGGAAAGTGTAAATTCTCATTGCCTATGTATAAGAAGGGTGAGAGGGGGTATTCTCAGTACCTGTGCATAAGTAGAGGAGTGAGGGGGTATTCTCAGTACCTGTGTATAAGTAGGGGAGAGAAGAGGGTATTCTCAGTACCTGTGTATAAGAAGGATGAGAGGGGGTATTCTCAGTACCTGTGTATAAGTAGGGGAGAGAAGAGGGTATTCTCAGTACCTGTGTATAAGTAGGGGTAGGAATGAGGGTATTCTCAGTTCCTGTGTATAAGTAGGGGAGAGAGGGGGTATTCTCAGTTCCTGTGTATAAGTAGGGGAGAGAGGAGGGTATTCTCAGTACCTGTGTATAAATAGGGGAGAGAGGAGGGTATTCTCAGTACCTGTTTATAATTAGGGGAGAGAGGGGGTATTCTCAGTACCTGTATTTAAGTAGGGGAGAGAAAGAGGGGGTATTCTCAGTGCCTGTGCATAAGTAGGGGAGAGAGGGGGTATTCTCAGTTCCTGGGTATAAGTAGATGAGAGAAAGAGGGGAGATTTTCAGTACCTGTGTATAAGTAGGGGAGAGAGGAGGGGATTCTCAGTACCAGTGTATAAGTAGGGGAGAGAGGAGTGGATTCTCAGTACCTGTGTATAAGTAGGGGAGAGAGGAGGGGATTCTCAGTACCTGTGTATAAGTAGGGGAGACAGGAGGGGATTCTCAGTACCTGTGTATAAGTAGTGAGGAAAGTGTAAATTCTCATTGCCTCTGTATAAGAAAGGTCAGAGGGGGGATTTTCAATGCCTGTTTATAAGTAGGGGGAGGATCACAGTACCTGTATGTGTATAAGTAGGGAAAAGAGGGGGTATTCAGAGTGCCTTTGTATAAGTAGGGAAGAGAAAGAGGGGAGATTTTCAGTACCTGTGTATAAGTAGGGGAGAGAGGGTGTATTCTCAGTGCCTGTGTATAAGTAGGGGAGAGAGGGGGTATTCTTAGTACCTGTGTATAAGTAGGGAAGTGAAAGAGGGGAGATTTTCAGTTCCTGTGTATAAGTAGGGGTAGAGAGGAGGGTATTCTCAGTACCTGTGTATAAGTAGGGCGGAGAGGGGGTATTCTCAGTTCCTGTGTATAAGTAGGAGAGAGATGAGGTATTCTCAGTTCCTGTGTATAAGTACGGGAGAGAGGAGGTATTCTTAGTACCTGTGTATAAGTAGGGGAGAGAGGGGGTATTCAAAGTTCCTGTGTATAAGTAGGGGAGAGAAGAGGGGATTCGCAGTACCTGTGTATAAGTAGTGAGGAAAGTGTAAATTCTCATTGCCTCTGTATAAGAAAGGTGATAGGGGGTATTCTCAGTACCTGTGTATAAGTAGGGGAGAGAGGGGGTATTCAAAGTTCCTATGTATAAATAGGGGAGAGAAGTGGGGATTCTCAGTACCTGTGTATAAGTAGGGGAGAAAAGAAGGGATTCTCAGTACCTGTGTATAAGTAGTGAGGAAAGTGTAAATTCTCATTGCCTCTGTATAAGAAGGGTGAGAGGGGGTATTTTCAGTACCTGTGTATAAGTAGGGAAGTGAAAGAGGGGAGATTTTCAGTTCCTGTGTATAAGTAGGGGTAGGGAGGAGGGTATTCTCAGTACCTGTGTATAAGTAGGGGAGAGAGGAGGGTATTCTCAGTACCTGTGTATAAGTAGGGGAGAAAGGAGGGGATTCTCAGTACCTGTGTATACAGTAAGTAGGGGAGAGAGGAGGGGATTTTCAGTACCTGTGTATAAGTAGGGGAGAAAGGAGGGGATTCTCAGTGCCTGAGTATACTGTAAGTAGGGGAGAGAGGAGGGGATTCTCAGTACCTGTGTATAAGTAGGGGAGAAAGGAGGGGATTCTCAGTACCTGTGTATAAGTAGGGGAGAGAGGGGGTATTCTCAGTTCTTGTGTATAAGTAGGGGAGAGAGGAGGGGATTCTTAGTTCCTGTGTATAAGTAGGGGAGAGAGGAGGGTATTCTCAGTACCTGTGTATAAGTAGTGAGGAAAGTGTAAATTCTCATTGCCTCTGTATAAGAAGGGTCAGAGGGGGGGTTTTCAATGCCTGTGTATAAGTAGGTGTAGGGGGGGGAGGGAGTAAAAGTACTGATGAGAGGGGGAATAGGGTCTGTTTAAGTTGAGCTTAAATGAGGCAATGTTTATATATGTAAGGATTAGAGTAAAAAATATACTTAGTGACAGTGTGTACTGCATTAGTAGGGGTGAGTGAGGGGTTTATTTGTGTCTCAGTAGAGGTGTGGGTAGTGGTTAGAAAATGTTGTTTATATAAGGAGGCTTATGAGCTAACTGTCCAGAGCCCATTTGTACATAGGGTTAGAGGTAGTTATTTTGATGGAGTGACTAGTAATTGACAGGAATAATTGATGGACTGTATAAGGTAGATAACAGATGGATGTTCTGGGAGAGTTTTATATTGTTAAACATTGAGAATTGTTCAATGAGAGTTGCATGCACATTACTTAATGCCCTCTAGTGGTATGACTAGTTACTTGCAAGTACACATGTTTTTATTTTGTATCAAACAGATTAAATAATAAATAATACAGTGAGATCTTCAGGAGTCTCCCATAAACCCAGGCTCTGGTGACCGCTCTAATGACCCAAGAGCTAGCTTTCTAATCCTGCCAGATCCACAGACTCGTTCTCCTTCTCTGGGCTGAAAATGATTTGAATGAATTATATATTGTACAGCAGGACATCATCCTGAATGTCTATATTTAATATTACTTCTAAAATCAAAGAGAAAACAAACTATTTCATTCTATAATGACAGCCCTTAAGGTAAAGACTACCAGGCAAAGCAGAAGATCACTGTGTTAACTTACAGGTGTATTAACATCATATAATGCAAATGTATGTGTATATGTATAATTTTATTTATAAAGCGCCACAAATTTACACAGCGCTGTACAATTCAGCAATACAAATATAATACAGACATGGGAAAAGTGTATTACACAATACAA
>JAKJJM010038739.1:0-13308 GCA_021901965.1 Pipa carvalhoi
CTCTTGCCCCCACCCTCCACAGTGCTGCTTGCCCCCCTCCAACCACACTGTGCTGCTTGCACCCCCCCACTCCCTCCCCTTTTCCTGTCCCTACCTCTTCCTCTGCTTGGCTCCGTCTGCTGTATAGATTAGCGTTACAGTGTTCCTCACTCTCTCCCCCATCGCTTCCTGATCATGTGTAGTTACATCATTGGTGTGTGCCGGGGGAGCGAGTGAGGAGCACTGTAACACTAATCTTTACAACAGTCGGAGCCGGGCCGGGGACCAGGTAGGTTTGGAAAAGGAGAGGGGCGAGCACCAAGATTGTGCCCCCCTCCTGCAGCACTCTAGGAGGCTCCCTACCCATAGTCCCGGCCCTGGGGACCCCTGATATAGATGTTCCTCAAGTTTTTCTGCCCAGCTCCTATTGTGTTTATTTAACAAGTCCTATGTGTTATTATTTATGCACTAACCTTATAGATACCAGTCACTATCACCACTATAACATCTAGCAATGACATTCATGTGTTGTATTACTGAACAATTTGAGAGATTACCAAAGAGTAGTGAGTAGGATGGTGGCTTTATGATAATTGATTAAATATGCAATGGAGATATATTATCTTAAAGTGTGCTGGGATAGACTTTGTTTTGGTTCAGTGCTGTTGGGATTAGATTAAGTTGAATGGTAGTTGATTCAGTTTAAATCCTTTGAGTAAGTGTTACATAACTGCAATAGTAGTAAAATAATTTCATGTAATGTGTTGAATTGTGCATGACTGGGGTGGTTGTGGGCTAAGCATCAAAGTGCTGGTCATAGTATAACTGGGTTTACTAGTGGTAATATACAATGGTCATGAACTGTATATAAATTAATTGGTGCAGCGATGGTTGGTTGCTATGAGAACTCTGTGTATGTGCCATAGTTATTTGGTAGCAATACCACACAATACTGAATATATAGTAGTGTGGTGTCCTTGTTAGCCTACAATAAATGAATCAGTTATGGTTAATCACATGAGATGTATTTAGGATTAACACTGCCTGGTGCTATACAGCTGCCAACACTACTAACATGGTATAAAATGGATTACAGGATTAGTGTCCCATATACCCACAGCAAGCCCTTTCATACACAGCAGCTGTCCAGGGTTCTGATATGATAAAGAAATGTGTTGCAGCTGCAACTCTTGAAAGCACCTTCTTAAAAACTTACTCAATAGTGATTAATTGCTTCAATAAAAACAGGTAGTCTTCATAAATTATAACATGCTGGAGCTGTCATCACACAATACTATGCTGCCTGAATACATCATAAAATATATTTTTCTTCCTACAGGGTTAGGAGTGGAAATGATTTGCACGAAAGGAGTTACTGACTTTTCAACCTTCTTGATTGATGGGATATCTGAAAGCACACAATCTGTTATAAAGGCTGGATGTATTTGTATTTGTTCAGTGCGCAGGCTTACACAGCACACTTGTTCCTGCCAGATGTGTGAGCCCAGGTACTATTCTCTTTTGCCATGGAGACAAAAAAAGCCATACCACACATTTTTCATTTAAAGAGCCACAGAGACTGGCCTGCTTTACACGTGCTGCAAATTAAAGAAAACCTTTGAACAGGACCTCCAGAGCACTGTACTTTCTTCTGTCAGAAGTGGTGCTTTATATAAACAAAACACAGAAATGAGGTCACTACCTTGGTGTTTCACCCAACATATCAGTGTTAATCATTTCCACTCTGCAGTCAGAAATCACTTCATATACTGACTTTCAGGGTCCTGTACCGATATACATTATTTAGAAGGCAGTGTACTTTATTTTAAGCAACCTATACTACTGGTAACTTTTAAGGGACCTTAAAAAACAAAGCAGTTTTCACTGGTGACCTTTCAAATTTGGACACACCACTCTCAAAAGTGTCATTGAAATTTTAAAGCAAATTTGCCTCTCCTTAGACTCACAAAGATTGGTTTTACTTTGGTTTGTAAGCATGATTTCCCAGCCTATAATCAATCTGGTAAATGATTCACTTTCCCATAAACCACAAAGTTGTAGCAAACCCAAATGTTAACAAAGTGTATCTCTAAGGATGCATTTGGGTTTTTTTTTGTAGTGCCCTCCAGTGGACAGACAATGTATGCTTGTTTAAGTTGACAATGTGTAATAAAAGCACATTTTGCAAAGGGAGTAGTAACTTATTTTATTTAACAGGTGAGGATATTCCTTGTTCCCAAAGGCCATAATTTGTCAATTCGGTGTCTCTTTAAAAACATTCACACGAGGTGCTTTTCTAAACAACAACATTTTAGAAAAGTCTTGAATTTATTTTTATTTACAAGCAGTATTTTATTAGTGGGAAGTCTGTTCATAAATAACTATCAGGGGACCATACTGTATGAAAATGTCAAAAGCACTGTGAACTACCTCATAAGAATTATTTATTGGTTCCATTTTCCTTCCATGTATCATGTGCCAAAAAATATGTTGTTCATCAATACTTGTTTAAAAAAAGGTGCTGTTGTGTATAAAACCACACTTATGCAATCTCAGATTTGTATGCAAAACGTACCAAATATTTACAGTTCTCCATCATAATGTCAGTTTATTTTTCTTACTAAACATTCCTTTCTTTATTGCTGTTGTCTGCCCTAGCAAAACAATTGTGAGTTAGAAAAACAGGTAAAATTAAAGACCAGCAAAAGACAGATTTTATCACTGTGCTTAAAAACCCTGTTTACTGGTGTCTTAAAAGGGTGGAACAAACATAAGGGGAAGGATAACACATTTTTCAAACTAATGTTATATTGCCTTGTATTATAACAGTTACAACTCCCAGAATCCTTAGTGGGAACCAATTTAGGGTAAGAGGGAATGCATTTACAGCTGTATGAAAAATGAGGGTTTATTTAAATGGACATATTTGCAGCAATATCATGATGCTGTGTAAGTAATTATGATTCTATAAAAAAAAGTTTGTTCCTGACAGCTTCTTTTAGAGAAATATACTGTCAAGTCTTCTTTATCTTCATTTGTGAGACTCTAATGCATGAGTATAGACACATCCCCTGACTTTAAAAAACAGGACATGACTATGTCCATTTTGTAAAAATTGTATACATGTGTCAGCACAGAAAGAAGTGCAATCATAGTCTTGTCATCTCAATGAAGTACTGTGGACACCCTCCCGTAAACACATGAAGATAGGATGTTAGAGTACTTGTGTGACAGTCATTCGCCTTCTGTAGCATGAGTGCATGACACTTGCTTAGAAGAGTGAATATCTATGTACTTGGCATGGCTCCTGTGTCTATAGAATATTTATAAATCATGTAAAACACGTGACATACCTGTTTCTTTACTGTTATTAGTATGTGCAAATGTGATATGGTGGGTGCGGTATGCTCTAACATTTGGAATTGCTTTTCTGAAAAAACTTGGTGAAGGAGAAGCCATGGGTATGTAAAATTGTTCAAAACAACAGATTAATAAAAAAATGATTTAGAAATCTACTTGTAACTAACTGATATATAACGACTGCTTGGGAAAAAAACATTTTCAACACCATCAAACAAATAAATCAATTGATTTCAATTGTTTGTATAATGACAAAAAAGGTTGGATAAAGTGATTATTAAAAAAAAGAAAAAAAGAAAATTGCTCATAAACTCCTGCCATTTATATACTGGTTTATTAAAAATAGGTTATTTACGCAATTGTTTTGAATTATTGCAACTGAAGGAACTAGAACATGTGTGGACAGCTTTAGTCAACCAAAGAGCTTGGGGAATTGTACAACACAACCTTGGAAATCTACTGGATGAAAAAGCTTCAGTGTTTTAAGTACAACTTCCTCTAGAAGCACACAGCGAATGTTTGCAAAGGACAGAACACTAGGGCTCTGGGACCGATGAGGGCATAAAGAATATAGATTTTTTCACCATAGAATTAAAATATTTGCCATAGGATGCCATGACTGGATATGGTTGGGTGAGATTATCAATATATTCTGCATTTCGAGACGTGTGATTTTTGTATGGAAATATGGAAGTACCTGTGTTTATATATTGTACCAGGAAGACAACTGAGAGGAGAACTTTTCACCTCCAAGATGCTTGCAAATAGCTTGCAACATGCATTATAGAAGAAAATGAGATAATTTGCTTTGCAAAACAGTGTCTAACAAATATTGTGCAAGCCACTTGCTTGTTAACATAACCACTTTTAGTTACTTCAATTTTTAAGAGGTGTAGAAATGAGAGCAGACTAAACTCAAGTCAGTTTACTTAACAATAGTAGAGTGACCATGGAAAATTATATCACAGAAACTTTTGCCAAGCTTCTCAAATAACATGTTATTATTACAAGATTTCCTAAGGAGAATTATTTCAACATACACTTCCCCGCTCATGTTGTGGATTCAATATATTTATAAAGCTTGGCCCCATTGTGCTGGATCAGCAGTAAAGGTGGCCTATTCACCTTGAAAGGTAAACATATCATATGTGGTTTATAAAAGAAAGTTAGCTTACTGCGCTTCTTAAAGTTTAATCATTAATGTTAGGAAAGATTTTTTTTATAAAGCCCTACAATAATCTACTAAACTGGGAAGCAGTATTGAAGAGCTAGACTAATTTGCTGTATATTTGATTATCAGTTGCATTTTTTTATTACATTGTGACCATGTTCTTTCCATTTTTATAGGAAAAAGTCAGTAAAACGAGTTGTTTAAAGGGGAACAAAAGTAATAACTCAAAGTTGTTAATTTTTTTCCCCTATCTGTGTGGGAATCTTTGTAAATGAGCTTTTAAATTACATAGGTTTCATTCATTAGTTTAGTTCTTCTTTAACTACTGATTCATAGGACATTATGTGAAATAGATAACATACTTCAGTGTTATGTTGTGCATGTATCCTTGAAATACAATCTCTAAAGCTTATCATTTTTCTTATTGCATGATAGGGTAGCATTGATATCATCTTGTCTGTAGAGGAAGTAAAGGAAGTTTTTAAATTAGTTTCCCCTTGAATAACCAATGCAAATTTTGCTCAGCCTAATGATCTCCAGTTTGTGGCTTTCTGGGTGTTGGTCAACTAAATTATTTCAATATCCCCTGACAGACAAATGGAATCCATTAGCTTTGTCTACAGTTTCCAACATTTACAATCATAAATAAGGGACAAGAATGGAAAAACTAATTTATCCCACTTCCTTTTTGGCTTCATGATCCCTTGTAATTACAAGAGAACAGTGAGGGTTATGGCATCAGGTCTATGATGATCATGTCCCAATGGCAGGCCTATATCCCAATGCTAGTGCCTCATACTGTGTGGAATGTCTCAAATTTATCAAGTGAAAAGTTAAACATCAATCATGACTTCCACTGCTGTCACTAGAATGCAATTAGGCACAATTTGCTGTGACTTCACAGTGAAAACCATCCTATGTGTCTTATCTTAAGACAAATATCATAAAACTCCAGGGTTTAGGATGCATACATTAAAACAAACTAGAAAAATGGAAGATTGTAATAACAAAACAGTAGACATTGGTGTAAGACATAAATTAATTTAACATGAAGGAAGAGGATGGGTCATTTCTGAAGTAACATATAGTTCTGCAAAGAACATGTCTCTGTGCTCTTACATTCTTGAAGTTAGACTTCTGTACAGTCAAGCCTAGAGTGGGACCTAGTGAATCAGGATTAGTAAGTAATAGCTAGCTGTCTTGGGAAAGTCACAAAACATGTAGCTACCTGGATGTTGAATGGAGCATCTAATAGATAAGATGCAAACAACAAATTATGCATTCAAGTTTCTTTGTCAGTATGTGTGGTATGTCTTAGGGAATAAGTGATATGCCTGGTCTGCTTCAGACATCTGCATTCAGGTACTCAAGTTGACCCCTGTGGCATCACTTCCTAGCAACATGATCTTTGATCATTTGTTAATAAGGTTTACATGTTGCAGTCATCATTTTCACGATGACATAAGACTACACCTGCTAATGTTGTTTCACAAAGCCTTTGCTTTTTTAAAGTTTATTCTTTTCAGTTTGAACCAATTAAATATTCTGAAAGTTTTGTATACATAGTGTGTAAACATTCAATTATGTGGCAAAAGAACATCAAGCCTTACGCTCTGCACACTGCTCTTCATTCATTTTATACAACCTGGGCACCTAATCTGATTAATTAAACCACAGGATGAAGAACAGACTTGAATATCCTCTTGAATAGACACAGTCAGAGTAGAGTATAGGTGCTAGACTCAATTCAATTCCTGTACGTCATCTCTATCTTCCCTCTATCCAAAATTATATTACGTTAATATACTAGGTTGTCCCTGTTTCTTTCTGTCTCTCTTTGTGTATCTTTTTGTGTATATGTGATTGTATACGGAGATTAGGGAGGTTATTGGCTAAAGTCCGAATTGTTGTGTAAAGGTTGAATTCACCAGTTAAAGACGGTCGCAATAGACTGCTATTGTCACAGAAGCAACATAATAATGAGAATATTGTCACGGTCATGAATTTACTATAGGAAGATTATTGCGGTTGCGGGTTTGCTATGGGAATCCGTTGTTTGAGAATGCAACATGCGAATTCTCAATTTAGTCAATAACCCCCTAAATTGTAAGCACCACAGAGGCAGGGACTGAAGTAGTGAATGTAAATGGCTGCAGAAGATACTGTATAAATATGCACAACAAACAGAAACCCCTGATGCCATGTTATATAGACTTCCAGGCTGCTGGACCTTTCTACCCCCATGTCTTTGGTGTACTATTGTTTAAACAAATAATATACAAATTAGACACTGATATATATAGAGACAGAGAATTTCCATCAGTGAAAGAAATTATACTCTGGACAGCTGTTTTGAGTTACAATTCACATAATTTTAATTAGCTAAATCCAGCTTCCACTGCAGTTACAGGGATGCCCCAGTTTCATTCTGTGAAACTAATTTGTTTCTGTTGACTTTACCCCATTGGACACCTGAGATCAAATATGGGTTTGGATATAAGAGGGCCCGTGTGCAGGGGGTCATGACTGCAACTGAGGGGGTCTAGTCACAAAAGAATCTTATTTTGTAGTAGTAGAAAATGTTATATGAAGGGGCCATCATGATTGGGATTAATTATAAGACCAGACACAGGGGCGGCATTAAATATCTAATGGTGATTGTGGGCATGGTCACAGCTTACCCAGGGCCAATTTTTACAAAAATGAAGTTTACCATAGAAGGGACATGATCAAACCTTGCCTTTAATATCCATTTCTGATTGCTTGCAGATATGCTAGATACAAGCCTGAATTACTTTTGGATTTGGTAAAAGAGATATTTATCCAGCGCTTTTCCAGTTCAAGACAAATTAAACCTCCCATCTTTCACATTGTTAAGGGTTGCTGAGAGTTTATTTCACCACCAGCTGGATGCCTTATGTAAAGAGTTTCATTTGCAAAAATTGTTGCTTACATTTGGAAATATTATGAGGCTTTATATGTGTTCATAATCTATGAATCTTCAAAGACTATTCAGGCCTATGGATGTGCTGAACAGTGAATGAAAAAAAAAAAAAAACTTCCCACCATTAGCAATGAATCTGAAAGCCTTTTGCTGATGATTAAGTGACTTCCCAGATCCCTGTTAATAACTGCCATGCTGGAAAGCCATCCACACCATTCAGCTGTGTGTCTGGCAGACTTGGTTCTGTACTGCAGGCATGTGAATAGCCATTGGCAGTAAGGTGTTAAATGCTCCACTCTTTGTTTTCCAGTCAGATGGAAATGTGTCAGCTTTCACTTGTGAGTTAAAACTTGTGCTTCCCTTGACAGAAAACATCTGGAATTTCTAGAAAAACAGATTTCTAGTACTACAGTTCTCTTTCATTTCAGCATTGTGCACAGTGAAACCAAAGCACAGCACAGGCAAATGATGTACCCAGCTGGATAAAAACATTACATTAGGAGCTGAAATACCACAACATATAAATAATATCCACAGCCATTCTTTTATAAGACATGAGGGAATGCATTAACTTATACAGGTGAAGTGACACACATCAAACTGTTATCATTTAGCATATACTGGTATAGTTCTGTGTAAGTAAAACATTTAAACCTTTGATTTGCTATGGTTACTGGAGCTGGACAAACTTTACCTACCACAACTCATGTATACAGCTGTACTGCCACGTACAGTACAAACTAGAAGTAATCATTCCATAGTGCAGGGTAGCACAATCTGTCAACCAGTTGCTGAGCCACAATTATCAGTACCTGAGTGATAATGGGAGAATGGGCAGACATATTTCCTTTGCAGGGCTGATGCACACTGACAATGCATTAACTGAGAGGTGGCACATCACTAAAATTGCAGTCATTGAAATTTGTTGCCAGCTATGTTGAATGTAGCAGGGCAATAGTTGATGTAGCACAGGAGCCCTCTGCTGACTTGATCTGCCACTGGATACAATAGCTAGGGACAGTGGTGTACATATATTAGTGTGGGGCCTGGGGCAAAATCTGCCTCAATCACCTCTTGAGTGCCAACCACCCCAACCCACATCCGCTAGTTGTATAAATGTTCTGTTTTTTAAACGGTAATATATTTTATTTCTGCCATTTAGAAAGCTTTATGAGTACAGAATTAAGGAGTCATTTAAGAAGAGCTATTTAGAATATTCCCATGTATGATACTCTAGTCTATTCATTATAGAAGGTCACAGGAGCTGTCAGTCTTTAGTAAACATAATGTTTGTCTACTGTTTCATAGTTTTATTTTGTATGTCTGGAGATAGGCAAAGTCACCTCATATTTAATGTGTGCATTATAATCTAATGCACTTCAAGAAATGAAACAGAGACACAGTAATGATACAGTAGGTTGAGCAATAAGGAACTTTGAAAAGGTGTTTCCCTAACAGCTTATAGGTTGAATTCCACAAAGAAACAATTACTGGAAGGATATTAGTGCAATGAATGAATAGGTAGAAAGGGAAGTGCGCTCCCCCTAAGAAGCAGTAGATAGTGGTAGTGGCTTTAGTGGCCGCAAGGCAGTGTCTTACCACTGAGTCTAAGTAAGCAAGTTTAGAGAAAATGTGGAATCTGTCCAGGAAGCCTAGGATTTTCCTGAAAAGTGTATATGACAAGTTAATAGTTTAAAATCTTCCTTATTTTTTTGCTTTGTATTGCTCAAAGTCAAGGAACAACCTAGCTTCTAGAGGAGAGGAGATTATTCTGCAAGAGGGGAAGCCAGTCTGCTTTGTGTCATTCACAGTATAAAACACATGGAAGCATGAAAGTAGCAACCATGTGACTGAAATGAAAATATTGTGGTGTCAGCTGCTATGATTAATGTGGTGTTGGTGTTATGTAAAGTGTTTAATGATTTTCATTAACAGTGGCCCACCCCACAACATGCGGATTCAACTGCAGAAAAGTAAAGCAAGGCTCTTTCTTTGAGTAAAGGGTTGATGAAACTGATGATACCATACATTTGCCAGAGTTTGATATGTACAAAGGGGACAATGGGTACTTCTGTAGTCAGTGGCTTAATTTAATCTTATTTAGCCAGCTTTTCTCATATTTTCTTTTGACCTGTTGAAATCTATTTAAGCCAACAGCGATGTGAAAGTAGTCGGTAGAAACATGAGCCTTTCAGAATGTTTTTTCTTAACGTTGCCTAGGTCTTGTGCATGTTGGATATACAGGGTATAATTTTTATAAAGATTCAACAAAGATTTGACTAAATCGACAATTATACCCTTCAAATTGTGCAAAATCTACTTTAATGGCAATAGTAGCAGATATCTGTTGAAATGATTTTCCATCATGTTGGAAAATTCATTCACCTACCAGTATTTCACTGTAATTATCAAAGCTCTGTTGTTTTGCATTGATCTTACAGACTATTATTGTATGCAAAGCATAAATGACCTGTCAGAAAAGGATTGCTTCAAAAAATGATGTAATCATTTTTGCAATTGGCAGGTCACCAATGAGAATTCTGTGTAATTGATCACATTTTCCTTGAATCTTCATGGAAACCGTACTGTGTTTGACATCTTGGGCCCACCAGGGACCCCAAAACTATGGGCCCACCAACTCCTCAAGAGCCACAGCAGACATGTCCCCGGGAACTGTGCTTTTTCCCTCACTCTTAGTTTTAATGAAGCAGTCCATGAAGAAAGGTTTCCTTCAATTTGCAGGTGCACATTCCCTCTTTAAAAAACTGCTGATGATCCATGGTGGTACAGTAACCTATTGTAGTTACAAGCACTGTACACTGTTATACAGCTGTTTCCCTATCAGTGTGCTTCTTGTTCTGCTATTGGCTTGTGTCTCCCCTCGACACATAGCTTAGCATTATGTTAAATTCAGTTTTGCAATTTTATGCTGTGTGTATGGGGAATCCCTAACCAGCTCTCACAGTGCACAATCGCAAGGCTGTAACTAGCACAATGCACTGTCTACAGAAGAGACATGAGTCTATAGCACAGCAGAAGCGCTCTGATAAAGAAATAACTGAAGAACAGTGAACATTTATTAAAGGGGGAATGTGCACCTGAAACTGATGAAGGGCCCTCCGGGAGTTTACCTGGTGTCCTGACGGATCAGTCTACAACTGCTCTGAATCTCAGATTCTGTCTAAAATCCTAACCATAAAGTCAGACACAAGGCTGTCTTTGAACCAGGAAGGAAGTAGAGACAGTAGCTTGAGCACAAGGAAACATGCTCTCAAGCACAATCATAAAAAGTGACTGCAACATCTTTGAAACTTCCCAAAACTTGATACTTTACATAACAGGGTCAGCTCAGGTTAGCATTAGTTTTAGAAGGGGCAGCTCAAGCACTAACAGGAAGTCACAGAGGGTCTTCACAGACATGATCTTACATTGGATAGTGTAGAGAACTCTCTGAGGATTGACTGTGGATATGAATGGAACAACTGACTGCCTCCCAGATACCAGAAAGGAAAGAAGCATTGACATTGAAGAGTAGACAATCACCACTCATAGGGCTGTATAATATTAAGATGCTAAATACTATACTGCAAAAAACAGTTTTCAAAATATGAATACATTATTGTTATATTCAAGTACTCCTGGTGCTCAGTTTCTTTAAAAAAGAACTAAGCCTACAGACTGTAGACTACCTGCTTCAAAATGAATTAGCAAACATACCCCTATTAGCCTCCCTCTGGTGATGGGGTCACTGCCTCTTTTCAGTTTGTATCATTGATGATTAGAACTCAGTGTCACCAGTTATCTTGCTTTCATTTCTTAGCTTCAGTACGTAGGCATGCTACTCACATGAGTATCTCTATCTGAGCATGCACTCACAGACAGCATGACAATGGAGATGGGACATTGGTGGGGTGAGTAACATAGGAGAGGGACTGTGCTGCAAGTCCTATCTGGTAAAGCAGACAGAATCTTGGAGACAATGAGGTGAAAAGATTTCTAGGGGAGGTGCAGCATATTAAATTCTTGATTATGCCTTTAGTTCTCCTTTAAGATCCCACAGAGACTCCAATTAGCATGCTGGGAAACCCTTGAGAGGAGTAAGCTAGCCAGGGACTGGAAGTAAATGTAAGGAGGTAGTCTGATGTCAGCAGCATAACTATAAGCCTTTGGGCCCTGTCAAGGGGTAACCTGCCCCACCCAGCAGCGCCGCTCCCTCCCGCAGCTCAAAAGACTGAGACTTACCAGGATCGGGGGGAGCCAGACACAGGTGCTGCAGGGCTGCAGAGGGGTCACCACCTTTGCAACCCCTATAGTTACATCCCTGTCAGTGGTAACACAGTAGACTGATAAAAAATATAGAAACCAAAGAGGTCCTAACAGTAAAAAGTATTTTTATTCATATAACTTTATAAACTCATCACCATTCTTTCATACTGTAAATGATTAACTAAACCTATCATATAAAATACAGATCCTCACTCCTAAAGATATCTACATCCTACAAAGTCCCACCTGCTAAAGCATTATATAGCAATACATGCCACCTACTATGCAATTATTATTACTATTGTACATTGTAGTGCTTTTTGATGGCACCTATGCATTCAGACAACTGAAAGTACACAGTGAAGCAAGGGTTAAGGTTATCCCCTTATTCTTCTGTTTATGATTTACAGCTAAACCTTTATACAAACCTATAAGGTTTACAACCTAACTTGTGCATGTACATCTAATTCTCTGCATAAGACTTACACCTGATCCTCTGTACAGAGTTTACAAGTGAAACTCTTTATAAAGTGTATGACAAAACAGCTGTATAAAGTGAATAACTAATCCTATGAATAATATATGTAGCTCTGAAGCATTAAAAGGGGTTGATTGGGATTTCACCCTCTTAAATAAAAGCACAGAAGGATTATAAAAGAATACTGTAGAATGTATATACCATTAACTAACTAGACAGAAAGCAGTAAAATTAAAACAATGTGAATAAATAATCCCAAATAGTTCTGGTTGGAAATAGCATGTGCAGAATTAACCAGTGAACACCCTTTATCATAAACTGTCTTCCCAAGGAAGAAGTAAGGAAAAACCTTAATATGATTAGGACTGCCTAAACACCGGGCTCAGATGATATTCATCAAAGTGTGCTAAAAGAGTTAAGTTTGGAGATAGACAATCCACTATTTTTATAACTCAGCCTCCCTTTTATAAGGCAGAATACCACAAGACCAGCATGAAGCTGATGTGTTGCCAATATTTAAAATGGAAACAAGATTGCAACCAGGAAATTTCAGACCAGTAAGTCTTAAGTGGGATAGGGACATTGAGATTTCATTTAGGATGCTATTTTTTAAATTAAAATTGGTCACTTTATAATATGTATAGCTGGAACTCTTTATAGGAATAGTAGCTGAGTCATGGCAAAAGGTGAAAAGCTTACTAAGGACTATGACAAAGCCAAATGATATTCTGTTAGTGCCATGCAAATGAGCCTCTGTATAAGGTGCAAATCTAAACTTCTGAAGTAAAGTTCAGTGTAAGCAGTAGAACATAACATAACTAGGTGGGATACAGTTTCTATGTAAGGTGTGCAGTGGAGTGTCTGTTTAAAAGAATAACAGTACCATAAATAAATAAAAATATATGACTTTATACATACTATTTATAAAACCCATTTTATAAAATTGTGAAATACTTCTAGAAAGAACTGTAATTTATTTAAAATTTGACTTTCACTTAATTGTAATTTAGGGGCACTTAATGAATATGTATGATCTCAACTTGCATTGAATGCAATGGGAGTGGTCTGTTTGTTTAGCAACTGCAACCAGCAAACAAACAAAAAAAAAAA
>JAKJJM010038751.1:0-12015 GCA_021901965.1 Pipa carvalhoi
CAGAACAGCCACTAGAGGGAGACATTACCAAATTATATGCTGTAACACAACAGACAATGCAAACATGAAAATTTACATTTTAAAGCCTTGCAGAAGGCATAACAGAGCTTGTTCACCAAAAGGTGGCATTGCAACTAGACATGGGATGATGTTTACACAAGGTTCTGCAAACATGATGAAAACTTATACCTGGTGTCATGACACCCTTCTACCAACTCCTATTTAAGGCCTATTTCTGGCAGTAACAGACACTCAAGCTAGATACTATTTGTGTATGTGCATTATAATCAGCTGTCCCCAGGGACTAGTACACATGAACAAACGTCTGTCCTAGTATGAAAACAAAGAGCAGCATACACAGCAGTAGGTTCTGACTTTAAGGGCCTTATTGACTAAAGGGTGAATGCACCTGTCAAATTCACCTCACTACAATTTGAGTTGCATCGCATTGCACCAAAATAGATGCAAATTCACTCCTCAGTACTGACTAAGTGGAGAGTACACTTGCCGAACAGGTGGACAACGGTGAACACTGTCACGTGCGTAGTGTGGCGTAGTTAGTCGGATAGAAGTTGGATAAGAAGTCATGCAGAGTGAGGAGAAATCAACCAGTTAAGTGCAGCAACGTCAGTATCAAATTGCCCCACTAACTGTATTCTGTGAATATTCTATTTCTATGTCACCTAGTCCCCAGGTCATTTTGTGACTTAGTCACAGTCACCATTGTCACTTTTGAATGAATAGTTACCTTACATAACACTGGAGCCCTGTCATCAACCCCCCAACTCACCAGTCTGAAGTAGCAAAGTGAAACAGGTGAATTCAGAGCAGTTCACCTAGTCGTATTCGCACCTTCACACTACTCCTCTGCTTAGTCAATAGTGGAAGCAGGGCCGTTCCTAGGGGCGGGTGGGCAGCCGCGCCGATGGGGGCACCGAGCGGGGGGGTAGAGTGGGCGCTCTCACCTCCGACCGCCAGCACCAAACCCCCCCCCCGCTCCCACAAACTTTCACTCCGGTCGAGGGGCGCAAGTTTTAAGCTCTCGCCCGGAGTGAAATTTACCCTAGGAACGGCTCTAAGTGGAAGTACTGTGTACATGCATGTAAAATAATGCAAAGAGCTCCATTAGTTTGTGACTATTGTAGACCCCTGAATTGGTCACATATTAGCCACTTTGCAGAGTTTAATCAATAAGCGAACATGGCGAAGTGGCAAATAGAAGTGAATTCATAGCACTATGCAACTATTTAGACTTTAGTCAATAAGTCCCTTAGGTCTACAGAAGCCTCTTTGTTGTGCTAGGCACCACTAAAAGTCTCCCACAAATTTACTTCTTTGTTTCTCTTTTTGAGCCCATCCACCATCCCAAAGACAATTCATCTGGCAGCATAAGTCAGGTTTTAGCAGTCTGTTACTTACACAGCCTTCTTTTCTCACACACAGATCATTAAACAATCAGCTACTCAGTTACTCAAGTGCGCAGGGGAACACCAACAAATCCGATTCATAGCTGTTCCTTATTTACCTAGATTGACAGGGCAATCATCAACCATGACCAGTTTAAACCATCTTACTCCCCTCTATCTTACCACTAAATACTGAGTGAAATTAAAAAAACACAGAAGACTGGAAGAATAAGTCACTGAGGATCATTGTGGGTCTCAGATGAAAATCTGGAGAAGTTTACATGGGACCTGAGAATTCCCTGTATCAGTGTAGGACTGCAGATGTCAATAGCACAATGTGCCATTGTAACTCATCTCTCTATTTACACAGCTATACATGTTATGTCTAGATTGCCAACTAAAATCTGGAGATAAAGATATTTATAATGCTGAAAGTTAAAAAGTGCCTGAAGGTAGACATGAACTCACAAAACTTTATGCAAGACTAACCCTTTAACTACCAAATATTGGAGATATGCATTTATGCTTTTCCACATATAAGTAAAACAGGTAATAAAACCTTTCTTGGTTGGCTCTCTGGTAAAACAAAATCTTCTGGGTAATGTGCATTTCCCAGAGTCTCCCACTATTGCTACCTTCTGTTCCTGCCATTTGAAGTTGCAGAGCATAATGCTGGGAAGGACGACAAAGATAGCCAATGTCAAAAACCCCATTTATTGCAGACAGTGAAACACACACTTCAAGGGACAAAACTCAGAAGATGAACCAGACAAGATAGCCTTTGTAAAATTGTGATGTAGTTGCACCAGAGAGAAGCTAGGCTAGAAGGAAGCTCTGCTCAACAATGAGGTGGTAACTGGTATACCCCAGAAGCAGAAATGGACATCCTTCAATTAGGCACTAAGTTGGTAGCTGAGTGAGCACTATAACCACGGTGTTAATTGGTATAATTGGTGACTGAATAAGCTGCTGGTCTGGTCTGAGTATTCTTTAATAAGTGTTACATGAATTGTGTCAAAAAGAACCTCAAGGTTTCATCTATTACCACAAATCCCAATCTGATATGGGTTATGGGATTTGGGTTGTTCAGGAAAACTGCAGATGTATGTCTATCCCTGTAAAAATAATATTACACACAGCTAGTTACACATTAAACATGAACATTTTTGTGTTTTAAGGTTTACTCAAATTAGACTAAGCTTTTGCCTTTTTGCTTTTGTCTACATTGTGTGTTGTTTTTGGTGAAATATGCTGATGAAGGCAAGTTTTAGATGAGAAACACTAAAATGTGGAACAGCTAGTACCAAATTCTGTTTTTGCAGGGTTGGAATGAGGTAAGCCCTCTCAAAACTGTGTGCAGGGTTATCGAGCAAAAGGTATTCTGGGTAATACGTGAATGTACACTGGTACCTATTATACCAGATGTTGACTATAAAACATATTTTTATGCAAACATTTCTCAACAGTCAATAAATCAAAGAAATGCATGTTTCCAGAGACACAGATCCCTGGAGCAAACACTGAAAAAAAGATTTTTTTATAATATTTATATTTTATTGAACACATGCCCGAGGATGGTTAAAGCTGTTGAGACATGTCTTGAAATGTATGTGTAAAGTGACATTGTAATTTTATGCACACAACATGCCAACTTTTTAAGTCAAATATTAAATAGCAAACTGAGCACCTAAATCCTCCCTCACCGACCAATCTATATTTTTTTTTGTCCAGTGTAAGTATTTGTAGATAATGGTTAATATACTGTATATTTGTGTGTTAAATTTTCACTTAACATTGCTAACCATGCCCATATATCTTATTGCTGTTCTCTCAGGAACCTGTTTGGCAAGATGTCGTTTTGGTTAAGCGGGGTCTTCTAGTTTTTTCTTTTGCTTCTGGATTCTAGTATTCCACTATGTGAGCGCTGCAAGATTCTACAAAAAGCAAGTGTGATACAGACGAGAGAGCTAGGAGACTGCCTTATTCAAGTGCCTTAGAGTGATGTCCAGGAAGAAGCTTGCAGGCAAAGTTTAGACAGAAGTAGTCAGGTCAAAAGTCAGTAACATTCAAGAACAAAGGTAGAGTAGGCAGGAACAAGCTTTGATGGAGACTATTAAAAAATTAAAGGCAGTCATGCCATCCTTTCAGATAATGCAGCAGTAGCAACATAGAACTTACTTTTAGATTTTCCCAGAGTCCCACTGTCTAAAACTGTACCCGATGACATAATAAGCAGGGCAGCTTGAATAGGAATAAGCAAATCAAGAATAATTCACTTAACAGGTTGTGGTATATGAAATTTAAAAGATGCCTTTTTGCTGACTAGTTTTTGCCAGAGCTTCTGAGCAATGTATTCCCTATCAATTAGAGTACCATACGTTCAGATCCAGCCCTGAACCCAAAATCTTATAAAACAATTGTGTTTTTCTGACTGTATTCCCTGCTGGTTGCAGATTGTGGTATGTTTATACTATCCTGCATGTATGTTCTGCACACTTAACTGTTTGCAGAGCCGCAGGTCACTGCTGTTGTTCAGTTTAGCTTGCAACTTCTAGGTATGGTGATCTGATTTACTTGCCTTGCTCCTAAATTCTTCTCCTAAGTCTCAAGGTTCTACTCCTTGCTCATTTTATTTCCAGACCCAGTTCTTGCTATCTAATAAAACCTGTCTGTTAGAAAACTACACTCCATATGTATGTTACCAGTAAGCCCTCGCCACACTTTCAGAAAATGTTCTATAAAATAGATATGTAAAATAAGAGCAAACTTTTTTCCTTATTCCCAGTGGAGCAACTATGTGTCATACAACCATGAAGTAGTCTTGGATGGGCCCATGTTGTCTGCAAAGCCCTCCCTCTTCTTTTATCCAAGATGTAGTCCAATGAAAAAATATCCATCCTTTCATGGAAGGCCATCATCTTCTTCCTTCAGCCACCATAGTTCAAATTGGTGTTGATCTGTTGGCAAAGAGAAAAAAACTTTTTAATCTTTAATAGAAGTAAATAGGATCTGCAGGTTCTGCTCAGTTGAGGTAACAATGAATCAAGAAAAAAGGACTTCACTGATATGGACCCATCCAGGACTACTTCCTGGGTCAGAAGAGAAGATGACAGAAATGGTAATGATAAATTTAATGCAGGCCTATATCAATTACAGATTAATTCAGATAGTGTGCATTGGTCGTATAAGGATAAAATAAACATAAAAATGTTTTTTTTCCTCTATATTTAAAAAAAAAATCTGAATCCAAGTTTGAATCGAAAACCAAAAAAATTTAAACCTAAAAAAAACTAAATCACGATAATGAATATGAATCCAGACCCAAAACACAGTTCACACCAAAACAAAATAATAGATGAAAACTTAAAAGCTCATTAGGAAATAGCTACATTTTCATAGCTTACTTGTTAAAAGTGTGGGGTTCTGGATCATTTAAAAATTGTGTACATTCTAATTTTTTACCATAACAGCAAGTTTCATACCTGCAGAATTACAGATGGTCTTGGCAGTATCATGGTAAGGGATCCATGGGGGGCACGAATAAGGGCTTAAAATAATGGGGTACCACATAACATAATGTAGTGATAGTAATTATGCTACATAGAGCAAACATATTAAGGTCTTTGTTATCTAAGACAAGGATTGGAAAGCTCAGTAACAAGCAATAAAATTAGATTACAATTTTTGACAGTTAAAGAACAATGGTGGATCAATTGACAGCATAAACTGACATACAGGATTCTGAATAACCATAATAATAAATTCATTCTTAGAGGTTCTCAATTTTCTATAGCATTTGTAGGGTTCTTTGTAAGGCAAGTTTTGTCGCAAGTAAAAATCCAATGCATGCTCTTATCGCAATTTCTTGTATAGTTGCAGATTGCTACCTGCTGGTAGAGTGTAGAACTGCAATGTATGTATACATGCTGATTTATCACTGTTAAATAAGTGATTTTTCTCAAACAATACTGACTTTTATTGGGGTTCAAAGTAAGAGACCAAAGGCTTCTCCCTAGATAAGACCCAATCTGTTAGAGACATAAGGATAGTACTGGACATTCCTCGCAATAGAACAATGTAAGTATCAGGGGAAATGACAGTACATTTACCTTACCCCTAGAATGCAATCACAATTCAGCATTATAGCTATCTACTGCCCCCTATTTTGGAAACTAGACTAACATATAACATGTAACCTGAAGGAACCTATCACTCCCAGCAGCACTGTGCATACTTTACATAAACAGATGAGTATTTTGAGATATAAAAACAAGAAACTAAAATTTAGCAGGGAAATCTCTTTGAGGGGGACTAAGCACATTATACCATTCCACTCCAGGAGCAACTTTATTTACCGTACTTACATCCAGTATACAGATTGACTATGACGGCTAACTGGTAAAATTTATAAATACTAGACCATGTATTACATGACTACCTATTTACATATTGATTAACTCTCAAACTCCATTAACTGATGTGTAACTACTACCTGTATTTATATGTGGTTTAGTTTCTATATATATGGGATACTAATATATTTACATTGATTATACATTATGTGCACCCCCTCATTAATTATTAGCCCATCTGAAGACAGTTTTTAAATGTTTTTAATCTTTTTCCACCTTTGTTTGATTTAGTACATATGACATACTGTAAAATATTAGTGTACACTATTCTAAAGGGTTTGGTTTTCTTTCTTTACCTGCTATAGTATATTTATATCCCCTTTTTTTGTAGCACCTTTACTTGCATATATATATATTTACTCTATTTAATATTTGTTCGCAACCAAAGTTGTAATTGCATTGTTAACCCCTATTATAGGAACAGTACCCATCTTCATTAATATCCCTATTTAACATTTTGTTTATACAAACTCCTCTCACTACAAACAAAATTGTGGTGCTTTGTAGAAATGAATGTTCATAGACTTGATTGAGTGCTTTTAAACAACAGGGCAATTCATCAATGGGGCAATTGTTTCCAGAGCTTGGGTGACCCATAGAAACCAATCAAAAGTTGACTTTCATATTTCTAGCTCTCCTGTACCAGTAAATGCTTAACAGATGATTGGTTGTTTTATGATACTAGAACTTTTTAAAGATTGCTCCTGTTGATGAATTCCCCTGCAAAACTTACATCACAGAAAGAAAGATCAGCATGTATCAAATGGAGAATGGTTGATTGGCAGATACTTATTCATCAAAATGAAATTCTCTGCATTAATCAGAATATGTGTATATGTTTGCATTCATCGTAATAGGATAGAGCAGAAGCCTGTTCATTTTTCAGTTTTTTTATATGTTTTTCTGACATGCATTAAAGAAAAAAAATAAAGTATATATATATATTTTTTACCCTTTTACCCACACTGCTCTGCAGCGTGTTTCCTGACCTCTTCTGGTGGTACTTGGTGAAATTTTTACCATTAACTATACTTATTTTCTTTTCCCACCTTTTTCTCTTTAGTTGCTGGGCTTGTAGGGGATTTGATTGTCACAACTTGGTAGTGGATCCTCTATGCCACAGTGGAGTTTGCACTGGTTCACTCTGAGGTGCAGAGTCTAAGGAGTCCCTGGTCTTCACCCTTAACCCACACAAGAAGATATGGCATTTCCGGTAGGGGAAGTCCCAGGTTGCAGTCCTCTGGTGAACCCTCCACTGATGGTAGCTCGATAACAATTGAACTCCAGAAAGATGCAGGTACTGCTTCAATATGCTTGAAGAACAGGCGAATAGCGGCATACAAAACTCTGCTTGCCTGTTCTTCAAGTGCATATTGAAGCGCGTCCGTGACAATTTCGGCAGTGCGCCTCAAGCACTTCACTAAAATCACTTTGATTGGGCACATTCGGAATTCCCTTATCTAATGGCCTTTTAAATCTCCTGCCACATCAAGGGCAGACAACAGTGCACTCCAGCTTCCTACACAAGACACGATAGGAAGAACATTGCAGCTCGTGACATTGATGTTATTGTTGGGCATCACCCAGAGGTAAGTCACTCTCAGAAATGTGCATTGGCTACCCTTAGGTTACAATACTGGTGGTGAAGAAACAGCATTATATTGTATGTGATATCCAGGATACAGGCAGTAATACAACCTAGTGAAACCTCAAACTCTTAGCAAACTATATGGCTTTTTCAACAGACAACAGAAAAGAGGTTTAGCCTGGAAACTGTGCAATAAATGTTATGTGAAACATAGCCTTTATAATATTTCAAAACAGATAGCTTTTTGTTCTAAGCAAAAGCAAACTGCATGAAAAAGATTCTAGTTCTATCTACAGCAAGAGGCATTTTCCATCCTAAATAAAGCAAGTAATACTATACAAAGCTTAGTCCTGCTTAATCAGCTGCTTGATCAGCACAATCCCAAGAAAGTCTACCCCTTATCAACAAATCTATGAAGGTTATTTTAAAAATTGAGAGTTAAATCCATTTTACCTCAATGGGGTCTAAACTTTGTCCTAGATACATTATCTGTGATCCCCTCTAAGTCTCTGAAAAAATCTTCCATTAATTGGTTTCTCTTGAGACATTGTTTTGGTGGCTGTCACATCTTCTAGAAGAATTGCAGAGTCTTTAGAGGATCAGCAAAAGGATTATTCTGATGACCCTTTCTGCAGTAGGGCAATGGCATTGACAAAAGATCCTGCACTGTAAGTGAAAGAATTTTGGTTTCAACAACATTACAGGGTTTATTTTACTGTGAAGGCAGTGAAGGAGTAAGGTTGATGATGATTGTTGATAGTTGTTAAATTAATTAGTTTGTGGGGTTATAAATGAGCTGTAATGATGTGTGTGCAATACATAAAACAGAGGAACATGAGAATATTGCATGACAAAATTAGAATTAATGAAAAAATGTTTCTAGTTTTTACAGAAAAAAGAAGCATGATGTCCTTCATTAGAAGTATAATTCAATTACAGTAGGTATATGAAAATACCAATACATGTTCAATTATTTGCAACTCAAAGTGTACCCTCATTTTTTTTTATAAAGATCAGAGAATCGCTGAATAAAGAAACACAGAAAAACACTGTGTTTTTGTCGCATACATTACTGTTAAGCAAATACATTTATGGGGTATATTTATCAAAGAGCAGAATCATCTCCCACAATAAGTTCACCACACTGCATGACAGTTCACCCATATTGTAGTGGTAAATTGTGCATATTCACTAAACAGAAACTTGTCGCTGTAATGGAAGGAATTTTCTTGCTGCATAGTAAGGTGAATAGTTGCAGTGGTGTATTGCTGCCAATTTGTCCTGAATAGGCATGTTGTAATGAAGTGATGTCATCTTGGACCTATTTCTACACTAATATCTGCATACTGACAATATACATACAGTATATTAATATAAGAAAGGAAAATGTCGCTACTTTTGGGCAATAAAATTCACTTTGGGCAACTTTTTAAATAGGCAAAAATGGTGATATTGGAGAAAATGGCTGTTTCTCCAACGTTTATAAAAGCCCCCTAAATATCAATGTTGTCCTCAGCAATGATTTATTTATGTTTTTTATTTTAATGCATGTTTATCCTACTGTTTATTGTCCATTGATTTCCATTATTTTGTTTCTCCCAACAAACTTTTCATTTAGAATGGACTTTCAGTTGATCTCTATAAGTAAAAACACAATACCTTAGCTCAAGGGGGTAATGTTTAGCAGCGTCTATATTAAAAGTAAATATTCAGTCTAAATGGAATATTTTCTAGGTTACTCCAAGTCAATAAATAGTCCGGCTGCTCCACAAAAGAAATTCATCCTTTATTTCCCATTGTAGCATACTGGAATAGAATGTCACTCATTTTGTGTAAAATGGTGTACTGTGAAGTGGTTGTAATGTGTATTATGTGCTATATGTTTTGTTGTTCTGAATGACATTGTGCAGCATACTGGAGCAGCATACTGGAGCAGCATAGTGTTAAGAGAAAGCAGCACCCATTTCTGGAAGAGTTATTCTAGAAATCTCTTCTGTGTCTCAGGTGAACTTGAGTTGCTAATTAAGGGGCTTTATAGAGAGTTTGCCTTTTAGTAAAAGTGTTCACTCTCTGCCAGCCTGCTGGAGGGGAGGTTCCACCCAGAGAGAGATATTGCTATGTGTGGGTTAAAGGGTACCTGGGGGTAGGAGACCTCTAGGTGTGCTCTAGGGCAAAAGTTGTCCTGCAGAGCTATCGTTATAGCTGTGGTCCTGAGAGACTGAAGACATTCCTGGGTTGATGACCCCAGGAGGATGTTACAGGAGGGAGTCCTGTGGAAGAAGACTGGCCCTAGCTTAGAGGTAAGCGTAGGGATAGTTACTATAGTAATGCGTGCCAGTGTAGACGCTAGGAGAATGACAGCCTGAAGTCACAACAGGAGTAAGTGAAGGGGTAGCCCCAGAGAGTGAGGTGGACATCCTGCTCTCAGTCAGGGTCCTGAGGTCAAGGCTAAGCTTCCCTGTGTTCCTGTGGTGCTGCTGAGATAATATGTTGTGCTGCTGTGTTATGTGGAGAGAGACAAATGGCTACTGTTGGATAAAGACTGCTGTTCCCAGTATCGGATGCTGCTAAGAGGTGATCAGAGCATTGGTACCGGTGTTAGGAGTAAAACAACTGTTTATTTTGTTCTGACTTTTCTTAACATTAAATATTACAAGAAATGTGCTTAAAGGAAAACGGCTGCCTAACTGTCTGCTTGGGTGTTAAAGGGGAAGTTGCTGCTATACTTAGGGGTTTCACTGGATAAAACGTGCTACCTGCTCCCCAATCATTTGACTAGTTCCCCACACCATGTATAAGTCACAATATCTAAAAGAGAAAGAGCACACAAAAGAAGTATGCCCCTAGTGTCATACTGTTATGATAATGCATATAAATCAAATGAAAGCAGTAAGGAACCTCCTTATTGTTATTCTGTTTACATGGACAACTAAGAATCTGTAAGACAATGTATAGCTGTGAAAATGTCTTTATGAACATTATGTGGTTGAAGTTACATAAAAAATATATCCATGTCATTAGTGTGACTAGTACAGCCTTTAGAAGGTTATGTTCACTAGGAGGGCATGCTTGTACATGGTAGATGTCCTCTACTAGAGAGTCAGTTTCTCTCAGATGCTATAACAGCCCTTTCATGACCTCTCTCTTAAGTTTTTGCTTCATGACAACTTGTACAAATGTTATTTTATCCTTCAGAAGCAGATAAAGAAACACAGCAGGAGAAACAAAGCCTCACCACATAACACAGATGAATCAATTGAATTTTCAGTTATCACGGCTGATGCATAACTAATTTTTTTTTGTTAGAAAGCAACAAAGTTCTAAAGGCAATAAATACAGTACAGGTCCTCTGATGAGGTTAAATTATTTACTCTGGAAAAAGATCAAAGTTTTACATTCAAACCCTGAACACTAAAGCAAGTAACTTATTTCATCACCGTAACCATTTAGATGGTGTGCGTTAGTGTATATAGAAAAAACTTTTTAATGCATTCGGCTCATATAAATCACCGCTGATCTGAAATGTTAATTTCCATACAGTAGATGAGTCTTGAAAATGTCTTACCTCAGCTGATCTGTAGAAATTAATTAGGCAGCCCCACTTTTATAGTATAGAGTAGAATTATAAAAGATACATTTTGGTTTAGGATATTGGGCAATTGGAAACAAGTCCTTTTGATGCTAGTATCAGACAAAGTGCTACTAAAACGCATCTCATTGAATTCAAAGCCAACTGTGTCAAAGTGTCTCCTGAATTTTCAGGCATGTGGTAACAGTAAGAAAGTTCATTATGTCATGGTTACCACATTAGCGCAAAGTAGCAAGGTATTTTAATGCAGTCTCGGTATATAAGCCATACTAAGTAAGAAGGAGTTAGACCTCTGTTTGCAGTTATATACATACAGTTAGATGCCCATCCCCTTTAGATGGCCTGTATTGGAGGGTATTGTCTGTCCAGAATTGATAGGGAGGGCCTGGACATTGATATTTACTTTGTTGGTGTCATGAAATTTCTTTATACAGGAATTTATTTGGTAATATACAAATATAGTTACAAACTATAACATTCCCTGGAATATTATCCCTGCAGAAGTATGTAATTTACTATAGGATTCATAGTGGTGTATCTAGGAGATATTATACCTGGACTAAAGTAGTATCCATAGCCAACCCAGTGCTCCCACTGCTAGTTTTCGTATTGCTTTTATAAGGGGATGCCCTCTTAATTATAGTGACTATACTGGGGATTAGTAAGTTTTAATACTGTTGAGATTAATTTGATTGTTGATTATTTATATGCACAGTGACTGTGCAGTATTGCTTTTTCTGTTTAGAAGATGCCTAATTGTAGTGTATGTATGTATGTATGTATGTATATTTTTATTTATAAAGCACCACAGGGTTACACAGCACTGTACAATCCAACAATACAGTTATAATACAGAAAAGGGAAGTGCATAACAAAGAACAAGTGAAGTAAATTACAAGCATATAATCAAAAGAATACAGAACTGATCATCTTTCCGCCCAAACCTGGACCCGCTCCCTCCTTTTCCATTCTAGTTGATGGTGCCATCATCAACCCTGTAACCTCTGTACGTTGCCTTGG
>JAKJJM010038781.1:0-11606 GCA_021901965.1 Pipa carvalhoi
GGATGCCCCCTTGTTATACTTACAGTTCTTGGTATAAATAGATTGTGGGAGAGATCTCTGTACTGACCCCTAATACATGGTTATTAGGTCACCCCTTAATCTTCCTTTTTCTAGACTAAACAAGCCCAGTTTTGATAATCTTTCTTGGTACTGTATTTTTCCCATTCCTTTTATTACTACTACTTTAGTAGCCTGCCTTTTGCATACTGTTGCCATGGTTAATTTACATGTACTGGAAATATCAGTATTGTTGCCATTGGAAATATCAGTGTTGTTGCCAATGTACCCATCTGTATTGTCGCCACTACAAATCTATGTGTTTTCTCACAAGTAAAGTAGGAGTAAATGGTGCTAGTGAGAAAATTATAGCGTGGCTACTAAATTTTAATCTGTCAGTGTGTTACATGTTTCGGGCAGGTTGACTTTTATCAACCTATGTGTTGTCACCATTATAATGTTGTATGTTGGCATTCTAATTCTGTTTATTGTTTCCATTCTAATGTCACATGTTGTTGGATTTCTAATTTTGCTGCCTATGCTGCCTACCGTTAGTACCAGCCCTTGCAGCCTACAGGGAGAACAAATGAAGGTCAGCGCTGAGGCAAGCAGTAGGCAGCGATTGAGCAATATAGCACAGCCCCCCCTTCAAAATCCCCCCCTAGTGTAACAAGCCTGGAGTTTTTCTTTAATCAGATGTAGTGATTCATAAGTAAAATACCCTTTCTTTCTGGTTTTTACACTCTAGAGATAATGTTAATCAGTATGTCTGCAACAACATTTAAAACAGTTACTCAGCAAATAGATACAGCAATATAATGCTTTAACATTGCAATACAGCCTATTTAAATACAGACCATTATCATTTGTACAAATAGATATGTATGCTTCTATCTTCAGTGTTAGCTAGGTAGCTATGAACTCATTTTCCAGAACACTAAAGCCTGTAAATAAAGTGCTTTTTATTTCTTGCCCACCTAGTACTAAGTACAACAATTGTTAAAATGACAGGTTTAGACTTACTGATTTTGCAGAGTAGTCATAGCAACTGAAGAAAAAAACAACCACTTGGTGCAGAAGCTCCCAGTAAACTTAATACTAAGTGGCCAATAAATAGAAAACATTTTTTGCACAGGCTTTAGTGTCCCTTTAAGAACTTCTATCTTATGGACTCCAGGAATTAATAACTGAAGCAGTAACTGTAAAAGCTGCAGGTTGCAGAAGTCCATGGTCATTGTGCCCGTGCTGGGGACTGCAAGTAGGAGTGCATTGAGTTAATTTGTGCTAAAATTTGAGGGGGTTATTCTCTAAAGTGAGAATTTGACTGTCGAATTCGCAAACAGTGTACTTCCATAGCAAATCCACGACTGCAACAATTCTCAAATTATAAAATCGTGACCGCAACAATTTTTAAAGTTCCAGCTTTGACAACATTTCCTTTGTAAAGTCACGACTGCGACAATATTCTCATTATAAAGTTGAAACTGCAACAGTAGTAGTCTATTGCGACTGTCTTTAGCTGGCGAATTCGCACCTTTACATGACAATTCGGACTTTAGAGAATAACCTCCTGAATATTTGCTTATTGCTAGATTTAAGTGGTATCCAGTCACGTGTAATCTTATTCAGTCACATGCAGTAGCACATATGGGGGCATATCTATGTGTTAATCATCATAAAACCTACTTGTCACATTGTTTTTACTGCCATTTTAACCAGTCCCAGCTTATATGGACCATCAGCAAAACTAGCAATGAGAATGTAAGCAGTAAATGGCTTCCATACAGGTACATTTCACAGATGTAATGTTAAAGTACCACTGTAAAAAAATTAAATTGTCATTACCACACTTTAATTAATATGCCCTAACATAAAGCCACACATTGTCACACTTTCATTGCGTGAAAGTTGCTTGAATTTATAAGATGTAACTATGAGGTGCATTGGATTTTGTGTTGTCAGATGTGCCAAAACAATGTGTTTCTTCCTTTTTTTAATAAAGTCCAGTTTTGGGTCAGTTGACCATGTCACATGTGGTCATTTGACTGGGCAATTTACTGGTAGCAAGATATATGGGTTTCTTCTTGAGGAAAGGGAGGTTGAAGTTTAGCCCTGACCAAGAGACCTACTCACCTTATAATATTAGTAATCACCCTATGTCAAATGATTACAACAATCAGGTGCCTAATCATCATATTTAATAAGTAAGTCTCTTAAATGTAATTGATTTCTGCCTTAAACCATTTGTTGCCAGTCTAATTCCTTACAGGGGGTAACTAGGTATTTTTATATATTGGCAAAGCCAGTTGTCATGGCATTCTTCCCCCATCTCTCTAGAAATAAACTCAGATTTCACTTCCTTTCACCCCATGCCTGAGATATAATCCAGCTCCCATTTTCCTCACAAACACAGTGTGTCACTGCTCTCTCCCTTACACCTGCACTCTGCCTGCTTCTGAGAAACTGGCAGCGAACAGACACCCCCACTCTAATTAAATACACTTAGCCATCATTTACCATCTCTGTTTCTAAAAAAGTAATAGAATCTATCAAGCAATTATCCTTTTTTTCCCTCCAGCTTTTCTCTCTTCTCTTGTCGATCAGCAAAAACCTCATTATAAGTCCACACTGCAGCTCTGTCTCTAGATAATTATTTCTTCTTTCAGATCCTTGCAATCACCCAAGTTTTGTTTTTGGCTCATACCATTTTTTTTATATGTTGATGACCTGATAAACTGTGGGGTTTTTTTTTTTTTGTGTTTTGTTTTGCAATAATTTCCAGAAAATGTTTGAATAGCTCACTTAGCAATTATTACTTTCCTGTTATAATCAGCGTTTAAGTTGTCCCTCTAAATTGCCTAATCTGGGTCTGGCATTCTCTATGTGGTTGCTAAAGTCATTGACCCTAGTAACCAGAAAGTAGTTTGAATTTAAGAAAGCATAAAATGAAACAACACGTCATCAAAGTCTAATTAGTGACTATGGGCGAAATTTATTAAGAGCGCAAAGCGCATGTCACATGGTGCAGGGATGTATGTTTGCTCTGGTTTTCGTCATGTAATAGTGGTTCCTTTGCAGACCTACCAAGTGTACCAGATTCCACGGGACAGTCCTGTTTTTTGGTCCCTGTCCTCTACTGGGGTACCCCCACCCTGTGTCTGGCCTGTGGCACACAGCCAAGAAGGAGAAGGTGGGTGAGGCACCAGTGACATCAGTTTAAAAGTTTTAATGATGTCACCAGTGAACAGCCAATAGGGAGAAACATCATTTAAATTTTGACCGAGGTTGTCCTGACTTGCCCCCCCACCCCTGCCCCTTCGAGGTATGCCTATAAACTAATAGAAAAATAGTTTTGAAAGGTTGTACTGTAGATTACTTTGATGTCTTTGATAAAGCTGCTTTTTCATTTTGTTTATATGTATTGAACATCTGCTGTTATGCTTATATTAAATCTACAAAATTGCTTTGATCATGGTTCTGTACCTCATAATGAATGTGGCCTTTACTGGACAATTTCTCAGTTTGTCCCAGAAAGAGTTAAATATGTCAATACTGCTAGAGACCTTTTAGACATTTACCTCATTTATTTTGAGGATGTGGTGTCATCCTTCCACATTACTTATTTCGTGTCTGTATTTTTCTTCATGATATAACAGAGCTCAGGGTCACTCTGCACTTCTGTAGTAAAGTAAAGCACATCCTTCTGTACATTAATGTCTTTTACTTGTATCACTTGTGTCAAGGATGTTCCCAAGGTCTTTAGTATAAATCATTGCAGTACACATTCCTCTTGAAGTTGAACAACCCAAATCTACCTCACCAAGTCATTTATCTTTGAGTTATCTTTGAATCTGAATTCCCAGTTTGATTTGCTTTGTGGCTATAATTCCTCTGTCATGGTTGCAGCCATTTCTACCAGTTATACAAACAAACAGCCACTCTGTCCACTGGTTTCTATGGAATTGTAGATAATACATATTCATAATGTACATTACAAAGCCCTAACCAGTGTCAGACTCGGGTGCTTGGGGCCCACCAGGAAACTGAAACCCAGGGGCCCATACACATATTCTCATACAAACACATGCACATACTCATACATACAAGCACACACACACGCACAAACTCTCACACATGCATGGGCAATTACACATGCACATGCACATTGCAGAAACATACACAATCACGCACGTGCGCTTACACACATGCACACAGAAGTGCACAAACTCTCACACATGCACATACACATACACGCACACACACATACATGCACACAGAAGTACACACACACATGTATACCCACTGATAGATGCATTCACTCACGCTACAGCTAAGCTTACCTTCTTGCCTTTCACATTTCTTCCTCTGGTCTATTTCTTACAGCATCATAAGAACATTCGGTGTTGAACTTCTAGGGGGCGGGCCCTGGTGAACGATTGGCACTAGGATGCCTGCTCCCCACAGCACACCTACAGGGGTCACAGAGGTGGTGGATGAGCACCCTGTGTAATAACCAGGACACAGGTAGCGGGCCAATTTTCTCAGGGGTTAATGTTCAGCCACGGGGCACCCTGTGGCTCCAATACCCATGAGGTTAATTACAATAAAATTAAAAAATTTTGATGTAGGATTTGTATAAAGGTGCAGGTGGAATTACCTTTACTCCTGTTTCTCCTGTGGTGCTCCTTTTGGGTTGCTGAGCAAAATAAATTGAGTCCATTGCAAAGGTTAACTTTCCAAAAGAGTTGCAACATTTATTTCTTAATAAATCCAGAAAACATCTTTTAAGTACATCATCACAAATCCAGAAATCATTCTCCATAAACAGGTTCCATCACTCAACACTTTGCATTGTATATTTCCAGCCTAAGAGTTTTGCTTATCTCAAAGTGCTCTTTATCTAATCTCTACATCTTGAATAGCCCTGTGCTGGCTTATCCTCCATGCACAGGCAGATTGAATTTACTTCCTGTCTCAGGATACTTAACACCTCCAGAGCACTGAGATCCCACCCAGATGAGGACACAATTACGGATTGACAACTCTATTAAATCATTTTACATGCTCTCTTACTACAAGAGGTCACTCCTAATTAAAGGGAAACTACACAAAAAGGAGATTAAACAAAAATACAATTTAAAGGCCAAATAAGCGAATATACATTTTAGTAGTGTATACTCCTGTACACTACATCTGGAGTACCGGGCCCAGTCACCACCACGACTGCCATGACCCCTGTAGGTCCGTCAGTGAAGAGCATGTTGCATTAGGATTGTCTGAGTAGGTCCAAATTCAAATATCCGGGCCAATTATATTTCAGTGAGATCTTGTAACCCTGTAAAGAAATCCTCAGTGGAAGAGGGTGAGGATAGGAGATGCCAGTATCCACTGGTGCTGGGGATTACTGAGATAATCAGTGCTCCAGCAGACCAGTCTGACCCTGGCCTTAGCTGCACCTTGTATCCTATCAAAATGCATGGTACAGTGCTGAAAATTATGCATCACCAGAGTGCATCAGCTGTAAATAATTAGTTTTCAAAAAAAAAGGGAAAAAGGGAAAAAATTCACATATTGTTTGCGTAGAAGTGTTTTGAATTTGAATGTTAGGAGATGTGTTTTCACATGCTGCAGAACTTAAGCTCTCAGAGTGCCTGAGTTAGCAGAGAGACATTGTGGACTAAAAATTCATTCCATTCTGTTGATAAATGGCATATTTTTGCATCTGTGAGTATGTAATAGAAAAGTACTACTCAGACCAGCAGTGCATAATCTTCTTACCTTTAAGTTCGTTTCCTATATTTTATTTCTATCTTTAATCTTTCAGCTTTCCAGACTCTCAAATTCAAGCAAAAAGAATAAGTGAAAAAGAAAATCTCATTCTTAGTGCTTTTCTGCTATGATAATCTATTATTGGATAAGAAATTTTGTGGGGTCTGCTTTGGATTCAAGAAGTGAAATTTCAGATAATTTCTATTCATCATCTTCTCTAATGGCATCCATATCTAAAGCGGTATCACAGGGTATTACAGTCACATATACTAATGTGTTTGCTATTTCCTTCATGGATTACTCTTTGACTGCTGATGAGAGAGTTACTGCTAGTACTGTTACTATTATCAAATGGGGAATTTTTGATTTCAAAATGTTTTTTTAGGTAACCAAAGCTGCCAAAGTTGTGTTAGGAGTAGATCTGGCTCGTTATCAGTAACTCCTAAAGTTAAATAGAAAGAAAGCTTTCCTCTGTTCTTTTTTTCTGTTTTCTCCCATTACAGTTCTCTTAAGGGGATTGCGAAATGAGAATTTAGGAGAACAGGAGGTATTGTTGATTGCACCCTATTGGCAAAGAAATCCATAATATCCTATACAGATGTCAGATGTAAATGCCATAGCGTTGCTTGACACCTGTATGTAGCACTAATAAAGGGAAAGTCAATAATTTAGACACCGTAGAGTTGCACTTTGGGTAATTTTGTTTTTTTAAATTGCATATTTTGGAGTTTTGAGTCTTCCTCAGAATATTAAAGAGGTTTTTTACCCTGGAAATAAAATGTAGTATGTGTAAATGGTGCTAGTCTAAATTAGGCTTTATATTTCACTTTCTCTATTTTTTTTTTTTTTTTATAAATTGACGTAAGTTTGCTTTACCACTTTGGTCATTGACCCATGGCAATAACATACTCTGCAACAGAGCAAAATATATTCCATGGGGAACAACTTCTAATGATTTGCTGGAGGTAAATTTAATGGATATGTGTCTTTCTAAGACTCTATGGGGGTCATTCCGGTAACTCCAAATTTTCTGTCCCGAATTCACTTATAGCGAACTCCCATTATAAAGTCGCGACCGCGTCAATTTTTTAGGCGCGGTCGCGATTTTATAATGGGAGTTCGCTACCAGTGAATTCGGGACAGAAGATTCAGAGTTACCGGAATAACCCGCTTAGTCACAATGTGATATTGGTGGTGTGTGATGAACCTTATCAAGGCAGCAATAAATATATATATATTTAAGATAGCCTGTTTCAGTGAAAGTATTAATATACAGTACTCTAATGCCCAGATTGTAAACTTCAAACTGCTGTTTCAAAGAACAGGTCTGTATTTTCATTCATGGCCATTTTGCTCTATTAGTAATTAGGTACTCATTCTTGCTTTCTTTAATATTCAGAAATATTGCACAAATGCCTTTCCATTTTCAGCTGCCAATCCACACCTATCGTTATAAACCTTTAGATTTTCTTTGAGTGCAATGAACCATCTATGTTCTGCGATAGCTATATGTCTTTCCATAGAAACCTAATGATATAAACTATACAAAAGAAGGATCTCATTTATACTTGAGTCATTTTTTTTTACACACTGTTAAAATGGGATTTATTATTAATGCATCATTGGTAATAGAAGCCTTGAGTCAAAAAAACACTTTGTGTTGCTCGGTCGTATAAAATAATTGCCTTTTTTTAAAAGGACTGAAAAATCCTGTTTCTCTTTGACAGCTCATCCGCCACTCAGCAGTTAACTTCAAAAGTTTCTTCTATCTTATGTAATTGACAGAAAGGTTCACTTTATGTCAATGACGATGATACATTTCCATGTTGGCTAGGTTCCTTGTTCATGGTGTGGATGCTTTGTATTAGTGAAGATTTAATCCTTCATGTCAAAGGCAAAGATGCCATTGAAGTCACTGGATTAGTGACACCAGATGATTTCCGAGAGTAAATTAAATTCCAGGCCATGTTTTAATGACTTTACCCAGTGTTACAAAAACAGAACTTAATCGGAAATTATACTTCACCCCAGTTACTACAAATTGCTGCTTCCTACAAGTGACAAGGTTCTAAGTATTCACCCAAGGACAGAATAGGTGGAGAATGAGGGAGGGGAGAAGAGGCAGAAGAGAGAGGATTTAGGGCCTCATTGTCAAAAAGGTGAATTCACCTCGCTACAAAATCGCCAAAATAGATGCACATTCATTTCTCAGTATTGACTAAATGGAGAATACACTTTTCAAACAAGTGAGCAGTGAGGATTATGTCGCATGCGTAGTGTGGTGTAGTCAGGTGGATAGAAGTAGGATGAGAAGTCATGCGGATTGAGGTGAATTTGACAAGTGAAGGGCAGTGACGTCAGTCTCACACTGTCCCACTAACTGTATTCTGTGAATATTCTATTTCTATGTCACCTTGTCCGCAGGTCATGTTGTCACTTAGTTGCAGCCACCATTGTCATTTTTAATTAAATAGTCACCTTACACAACACTGGAGCCCTGCCATCAGCCCCTCAATTTGCCACTTTGAAATGGCGAAGTCAAACAGGTGAATTCGGAGCAGTTCACTTAATCACATTCACACCTTCTACACACTCTGTCACTTAGCAACTATTGTAGAAGCTCAAATTGGTTGCGTATTCGCCACTTCACAGAGTTTATTCAGTAAGGTAAGCGAACATGGGAAAGTGGCAAATAGATGTGAATTCATATCTCTATGCGACTATTTGGACTTTTGACAATGAGGCCCTTAATGTGTAGGGATTTTTTATAAACATATTGTTTTCATTCATAAAGAATTTCAGTTGGGCAAGAGGAAATGATGAAAGAAAAGGAAGTGATTTATGAAAAGAAATAAAAGGGTTAAATGGAGTTATATGTGATTCATATACTGGTGCAAAGAGTTATTGTATATTAAAAAGTGAATGTAAAACTAAATGATTAAGAAAGAGCCAGGGAAGAAAAAAGTATGAATTTGTGAATGACAAGAATAAGGACAGATAAAGAAATTAAATGTGCCTGATTTAGAAAGAAAATACTGTACAAAATCATCATTTTGAAAGGATCATTAACGTTAGGTAGGAGATAATCTGAGCAGATATAGTAAGGTGCTGTGACACAGGTATACAATTCTAAGCCACGGATTTGCTTTATAACACCAATAGACCATTCCAGCTATAGCTTAGGTCCCTCAGGGGAGGGGGTCAATTTGAAATGTTTTTTGGGGGGTTGGAGAGTATCTCTGTGTATGTGTAGGTTTAAATATATGTGTGACATTAGTTATCCATACATTTTTGTTTAAATAAAAAGCTATATATTCCTTGATGATATGGGGAAGTTTGTTTTTGCCTTTCTAGCTCCAGTAGCATTAATTAGAAAGCTTTTTTTATAGTTTGAAAATGTTAGTTGTATGTTTGAGTGGGTTACATCTTAAAACACACAAGCTCTGCCTTAGTACATTAATAATACTCTTATTTTTAGGAGAGCAGTGGAGTGTCTGTATCAAGAAAAGCACCAGATGTTTGAACAAAGCACAAGAGAGACGGTAATCAATCTAATGCCATGTGACTGCCCTCAAAGTATGTTCACAGGACATGAGAGCACCAGATATTTCTTTGATAACATAATAAACATGTAATGCTGTTGGTACATTTTGTCCCATCTCACAAAAGTACTCCATAAAAATGAGTCAGATCCTGTTTTCTTTGAGAAGGACTCATCTTAATTGCAAATACCTGGATAACTAAACAAATGAGTACATGTGTTGCATGCTCTTACACATTTAGTTGGGAACCAGAGAGTCTTAAAAATTATTTTCAGAAACTTAAACAAGCAGCAGTAGATTCATAAATACTCTTATAGCAATATCTTATATAAAACTCACAGTATCGGTACAGACCCTGACACTTTTTGGCTAGTGCATCAAGCCAATTCAGTCCATACCTTCTTGGGGATTACTCACATAATAAACTCCCTCTTTTTAATCACAAGCCATAGATCTAGGGTCTGGAGCTAACAGTCTTTGGTAGAAGAACTAATCCCCACTATTAGTGAGGATTTAGGGGGTCATTCCAGTAGGTCCGAATTTTCTGTCCCGAATTCACTTATAGTGAACTCCCATTATAAAGTCGCAACCGTGACAATTTTTTGTCGCGGTCGCAATTTTATAATGGGAGAACTGTCGTGGTCGCGACTTTATAATGGGAGTTTGCTATAAGTGAATTCGGGACGGAAAATTCGGACCTACCGGAATGACCCCCCAAGTCCTCTTTGCCACCTGGCCTGACTGCTCTTAAAGGTTCTAGAGCATGCTCCGAACTCACAGGAGTCAGTACAAGTCTGCATATAGTGTTCAGTGCCAGGCACAGACATTTAAACATTGGTTTTACACTTCTACACTGTCATGTTTTATGTGCTGCTTAATCAACATCAGTGGAGACAATTAATGATGGGGCACTGCTGCACTGTATTGGGTATTTTATTGGGACACTGCTGTACTGTATTGTTTATGTTATTGGGTACTGCTATACTGTATTGGTTATATTATTGGGTTCCTATTGTACTGTATTGGGTATGTTATTGGGGCACTGCTGTAGAATATTGGGTATTTTATTGGGGCGCTGCTGTATGTATTGGGTATGTTTTCAGGGATACTGCTGTGTCCTGTGAGCTAGCATAATGATCCCCTTAGGGTCTCTGTATTCCCTTTAGACAGTTACCTCCTTTCTCAATAGTTTTAATCTGTTAGGAAAGAAAACTTGTCTCCTTTTGGGAGTTCCTTCCAGTTATGTAATAATTCCTTGCATGTATTGGAGTTAGTGAAAATAATTCTTTCCTTGTATTAGTGTTAATAGTACTTTCTTACTGTGGTTCCCTACTCTCATGAAAGCTAAGTAGTTTTGTTGTCTGCTCTGAAAAAACATAATTCACTGATTATAATGCCGCTGAGCACTGCAGTCATTGATAATGTAGTCTGAACAAGTAATGAACCAGTTATTAAGCAAAAGGTTATTTATAAAATGGAATTTATTTTACATAAGGTAAATAAATATTGGGTTAAAAGAGTATGGTATTAAAGCTTTATTTATATATCCATATATACATACACAGAGAGCAAAACTATATAAGAACTGTTTCCGGTTGTTCTTTTTTTTGTAGGATGAGTGGCCAGAAGATACCACACATCTGCCAGAAGGCAATCACAAAGGTAAAGCATGTCTAATAGCTGGCAAGGTGGCTTTTTCATGTGCACTACTCTGTTATTTCTATGGGCTGGCAACAGATGGGATTCTACCTTTCTGGCACAAATAGTAGCCAATAATTTGCCCCTTTCAGGAATTAGTAAATATTTGTCACCAAAGCTGCAGATTAAGCAAGCACCCTTGTATGGTCATGAAACTTCAAGGTAATGTCCTATATCCTAGTTTTGTAACCACCAGTAATTAGTTTATTCTATTATTGTCTATTGCAGACCTGGGCATTGCACGACCCGCGGGCCACATTCGGCCCTCTAGCCATCTATGATTGGCCCGCGTGAGCCTGTGAAAACTGGGGGTGTGGCCAACTGCCATAGGTTCTGGCAAGTTAAATATATTACTCTGGCCCTCTAACACCATTCCAGTTTCTCATGTCGCCCCATGGGAAAATGAATTGCCCACCCCTGGTCTATTGGATAATAAACAATTAAATAGGCAATTCCACTCCTTTTTGTTTCTTTTTAATGTAACTGTGCCAGTGCTTTAAAGTGGACCCATCAGCTCCTGATTTTAACTGTTTTACATAGTCAGTGATTATATAACATAAATGAAACAGTTTGGGGGGAAAAAATCGTTAGGATAGTTAA
>JAKJJM010038796.1:0-10294 GCA_021901965.1 Pipa carvalhoi
GGGGGGGGGGGGGGGGGCGCTATCACTACCAACCTCTAGCCCCCCCCCCCCCCAGGAACGGCCCTGTTTAGATAATACATATTCAGGAAGTGTGTCCGAAAGCCCAGTTTTTATATTTAAAGTTGAATATCTTACTTTGCTAGACACAATTTAGAATTTTTGGTAGCATAGACTGCAAATATACAAGCTAAAAATGCATATTTGTCTTTTTTTTTTTCCTTAATTTTTTGTTGTTAGTGTTCTTTTAACCCTGAATTAGCCACTTGTATAATTCCCCTATGTTAGAGCTGTTGATAGTGGAAGTATTTTTAGACATGAAGGTTAAAGGTGAGATTAATTGGATTGACCTGTGGGATTATGTCTAGAAGATAACAGATAAAACGGGAAAAGGGAGCATGTTTAGTGTGGGTGAGGGAGTCCAATATCAAGGTGAGAAAGCCTCATCTAATGAAGGTTGCTCTTGGTTACACTACCCATGCAGCTTTGAACACATGCCCACCCAAATATCCATTTTATTTTACTGGCGTTACTGGTCCTTCCAGATAACAGAAGGTAGAGTTAACTAACATAAGGAGGAATTTATAAACAGGTGCAGTCTTCTAGTAACCCACAAGAACCAATCCGCTGTTAGCATTCACTAGTATAAGAGAGCTAGAATTACGAAAGGCAACTTCTGATTGGTTGCTATGCATTACAAAACCTCTGTAATCCTTGCCTTGTTGATAAATTCCCCTGACTAGTGCTTAAATAGGGAACAGCATTGCCATTTTGGAAACTACCTATAGTTCCTGTATTCTCAGTTCTATATAGCATTACACCACCCACAGCTATAAATTCAAGCGGCAGATGGAAATTTTAGCCAGAGACATTCTGGATATGTCTGCGGATTCTCACTGGTCATTATCACATAGTTCTGTGCATTCCCCTTCTAGCATTATATATATAGACACATATTTATAAAGGGGAACTCTGCCAGGTTTCACCCCTGCGACCTATTTATAATGACTGAATTTCTGTTTCATTTTCTTGCATTTTTGTCATTTGTAATTTTAACTAATTAACCAGTATTGAAATCTGCTGTTCACTCCAATCCATTGCCCTGTATGGGATTTAGGAGAGGCTAGTGATGAAAAAAGCAAGATATATATATATATATATATATATATATATATATATAAAATAACATAGCAAAAACATAAATCCTGAATCGCTGTGAGAATATTTAGATTTTAAAGACATTAAAAGACAAAATACGGTGACATATGTGAAAACAAATGTTGCCCCCATGTCATTATTAATATACCTCATAGTAAATACAATATGGCAAGGACAAGTTAAGCTTTTAAATAGTATATGGATGGGTCCATGTTTGTTTTTTTGTTTAATTCTACCCAGATCTGGAGTTAAGGATGTAAGACCTATGCGGCCATGTATGAGGGGGCGCTGCTGAAGGCACCAGCAGGATTAAATAAGATGGGTCAGGGGGAGCTGCCAACCATGGAGGACAGCTATGTTACCAAAGTATTACGTGGGCGCCATATTCTGCATTCACACAGGGCACCTCTCACCCTTATTCTACCACATAAGCTGCGACCCAAGGAATACCAAGATATTATCAAGCCAGACCATTACAAATGTTTCTACTTCCTGTATTAGGCACTCAGAGAACTATAAGCTTCTCTAGGCAACCATTAGCGATAAACATAAAGGCTGATTCATTTCATCATGGCAACCAGCAGTCCATCAGAGGTCCAGCTTCAGCAGACTTTACACCATCTTTTTTTTTATTTTAAAAGTTATGAAAACTTCCTGATTCATACAGTTACCCGAGATGCAGAGGTTTCATGATATTTTCTTTGTGGTCTGGTAATAGTAAGTCATTTCTATGCTTGTTAAACATGACCACAATGATTTGTCCAGGAAGACCAGAAATCTTTCCTCCTTTGCACGATGCAAATGTTGTCTGGGACAATTGTCTTGTACAATGAGGTATAACCAAACACCAGTACAAATTATTTATATTTCCTTCTGTCACCCGTATATGTTATTTGTGTTGACTTTTTCTTAAAAGGATAGAAAAAGCTGATAAAAATGTCCCATAGGCATTTAGACCTTATGTTTAAACAGTGCCTCCATGCATTGGAAAAGATATCTAGTAAGCAGAATATTTTAGCTTTAAAAAACATAGGATTTCACTTTGTTTGGACTTTTCTAGAACACTTCATAATTATGTGAGAATGAGAGTGGGCTGGGATCTGTTTACCCATCAGTTAACTTAAAAGAAAATATTATTACATGTGCCGTGTAAGAATATTTGTCATTCCAACCCAAATTGCATTTCTTTCTTTTTTTTTTTACTTTTCCGGTCTGTTTGAGAATATTCACATATTCGAGTGTTGGAGATAGCTGTGGTACCTTTCATTGGACATATCATTGAAATCATATGTTGGTACATATCATTGGTTAAGAGGATAAAAAGTTTTCGATCCTCACATGCTGTAACGTGAAGAAGAACCCTGCGTGATTTGAAAGCTTGTTATCCTCTTAACAAAAGATATGTTGGTCCAATAAAAGGTACCACAGCTATCTCCAACACCCGAATCTGTGAATATTCTACAAGACAAGACCAGAACAGCTGTGTTGTAAAATAATCACACATTCATACACCTTCTCTTCGGATTCTTTAGAGCGCATCAACAAAAGGAGCGCCTGGTTTTCAATGTACTGATCTCTACCGCCAACAGAAGCAGTTTATTCCCCATCTATCTAGGAACACACTAAAGTTGAGAGAAGCAATAAAATCCAAGACTTTATTTAATGCTGATTAATTTGTTTCTTTTTTGTTTAAAAAACTGTATTTCTTTCCAAGCGTCCCTCAGATGGAGAAATTGAGTTTTTGCTGCAGTTCAGCCAGTAATCCGTTCGTTATTACTCTTGGCTTTCCCCAAAGTTTGTATTTTTAAATCTGGCTCGGTTCCAAACATCCATTAGAGTGTAACTATGCCAGATGCTTTATTTAGCCTTCAAACAGTGGGTCTTCATATAAAAGCTTTGTAATACAGTGGTACCATTGCTCCACACATGAGAGAGACTGTTCCTTCTTTCTAAACCATGGGCTTTTATGTCTTAGCTATTGGCAGTCATAGGCAGCCTACCTAATGCAATCCCCAACATTCACAATTGCATTGACCATACGCCTGTTTTGCCCAAATCATGTTCTGAATGGAAAGGCTCTGTTATAACCTAAGTTCCATGTCCTCCTTACACATATAGTTCCCAGCATTCCACTAGTTTTAAAACTAGAAGTTGTCAATATCAGTTCTAATCAGGTTACCATCTTTACCCTTCTTTTCTAAGGGCATCATAAACAAATCCAACTTGCTCCTTTCCATTTTTCGTGTTTTATGTATTTCTCATTATATGTGGCTGGGGGGAGCACCGTGCAACAAAACAGGGGTTTCAGGGTGGAGTGTGGGGGAAACACCATATTGAACATGGGGGCAGCACAGTATGGAATGGTGGGCAATAAAAAAATGGGGAAGTGAGTGTGGGTCCAGCACAGTATAGGGCTAACACTTTAAAGATCTGGGGTGGGGACACTTTAATAAAAACTAGTGCCCTGTCTGCTGATGACCACAACTACATGTTTATACATTTATCAGTAGAGCTCCATACTGCTGGCAGCATCCTGAATATATAGATAATTGTATACAAAAAAATTGGGGGCTTATTCTGAACTGTCATGTAAAAGTCCAAATTCACATTTATAAGTTACAGCAGCCATCGTTATGTCTCGGATTCGATAACCCTGTAATCAGAAATGAAAAAAAAAAAACAATATTTCATTGAAGAACGTATTGTAATCTACCAAAACAACACACGGATTATGTTCTGCAAAATAATTTAATTTCTTCTGGTTATCACTGAAGCCAATGAAGGGGAGATATTGCAATTTTCAATACCTTGAAATACTGGACAAATATTGGTACACTGTAAAGGACGACATATATTACATAATTTACAAAAATAATGCATCAGTAGAATTGGTACTAAACTTGCACCCCATACACACACACACTATTACCCGGCTGGGCGATACATACTTCAGAAAGTAACCGTACATTCTGGTTACCAGATTAATTTAGAATTCAGACAAACTTTTGACATTTGCCATTAGCAATGCAAGTGATTACAAAGTGACTTAATCAAATTAAATGCAATGAAGCCCTGCTAAATGCATTTCTTATAACTATATAGATGCCAGATCAGCTGAAAATTCAGGGTCATGTTTGACATATGAGATTAAATTTAATGCGATTGGTGCATATTTTAAAACCATCCCCCAAGTTCGACTCAAGCAAAGTGCATTATGCATTGAACATATCACTCGAAACAATTCATTAAATGCCCCATGGATGGATTTTCTGTCAAACCATCGCAATTTTGAAACAAAAATGATAAATAAAACATATTCTCCTATACAATGAATATAAAAATATCTGTATTCTATGTCGTTTTCATTTACCATAGAGCCTGTTCTATTTTAAACAATATTCTTGGCTGACAAATACTTTTATGCATAACTAGCTTAAAATTACTATATACTTTACATGTGTATATAGTAGACAATGGTAATAAGTTACAACTAGTGTGTGTGTGTAGTGTGTGTGTGTGTAGTGTGTGTGTCTTGGCAGGCTTTGCCCTGAAACTAGATAGAATTAACGTTACAGAATTTCATCACAGTGAATTAAGATAACTCAAGATAGGACAGAAATTTTAAACACAGTCCAATGTTAACATTACAATATTGTTCTACATTGTGTTCAAATGCGAAAATCATCCCTGCTACACACATAGACAAGATATATATATATATTGACCGTTAGTCCAATAAAAAGGCATCACCAAGTATCACAATTCTCTCTCTCTATATATATAGGCTATTTGCATATTGTCCCCTCACTATATATATCATACTAACATTATTTTTTAAGTAAACATTAATTAAAAAAATAGGTTTCAGTGTCCCTTGAATACACATCTGCCTATGGCAGAGATGACCAAGCTTCAGCCATCCAGTTGTCATTGCACTACAACTCCCATCAACCACTAACAGCAGAATGCTAATTGAAGGTGCTAGCAGATACGGTATAATGAAAGCCGGACATATCTCACTTGGCAATATACTTAGTCTAAAGCAGGTAATATTTTCATTAAAAAAATAAGGTTGGCAAAAAAAGGAACACCCCTCCACTAACATGTCCATGTGACTCAGCATCACGTTCAGTATGTAAATATCTGGTTGCTAAAGCTAGCAGCGTGGTATTTGTTTTTCCAAATGCTCCTATGTCTCTAAGAGCTGTACTCAGTAGAGTTTATAAAACAACAGTAGAGGTGATGACGGATGCCCTTTCTGGGGCTTGTGTTTTCTTTTACACAAAGGTTGCTTTGTATCCACTGTCCGAACCTTTGTTTCTGTCACTTTTTGCAGTCACCATGGAAGGCAAATCAGATGTTCTATACACGCCTGTCCTCATCCTACCCTTGCAAGATTTCAGCTCTGAAATGTAGCCTTCAAAACTCAAGTTCCCATCTAAATTCTCTACGGAAGGTTGCTTCCTGCTTTCTTGCTTCACTCCATCAACGTCAATGATCTTGCTGGCAGGGATGGCATGACCTGAATGAAGGCGCCTATCATCAACTGGAAAATGAGTCTTTTCTTTCGTACGGACTGGAGTTTGCTTCGAGAAATTATCCTTGCTCTTTGACGGTGATTTTTGTTTTCCTCGTTGACCTGAGACGAGATTAGAAAAAAAAAATAATTAAAACTGAAAGTAATCCTTTTTTTTTTTTCTAGTTATTCATTATTTTAAAGAGTAAAAAGCGGTTCAGTTCGGATTGTATTTGTGTCTAATGGATCAGAATTATTTCAGCAAAAAATGATGACAATAGCTGTTTTGCATTGAAATACTGGGCTGCTGGATATTTTGCTTTGTTATCAAGTACTTTACCTTGTACCGGGCTATGATAGCATCATCATAACATGGCTACTGGAGGTTTTATAGTTTACAGAGGATAATGGTCCCCTTTGTGCAGTTTGTAAGGATAATAATAGTCACATGACCATATAGATGCTTTTATACAGAGAATGGAACTCCAAGGTGACTTTTAATATTCCTATAAATTACAGAAGCGGGTATATTATACTTTACAGTACAAACTGCTGTTTTGGAAAATAAATGAAACATTTAGGCTAGGTTCACACAAACATTTTTTTGCGCCGCGTATTTAGAAAAGCACGTCTAGAACCTACGCCGCGTATTTCAGTCCGGCGAATATTCTAGACGTGCTTTTCTATTGTACTGTACTTACCTGGCATCGTGTGAACGCTCCCTCAGCATTCGCTGCTTCTCCTATGCGGGCATATTCTTTGCGCAGTGTACGTACACCGGCAAAAATGCGATGGCAAGCGTTCGCGCGTGCTCATGCGGCCAGAACAAAGTAAGTTCCATAGGGATTCGCCTTGCAGCTTTTTTTTCACGCTAGCGTATTATGCGCTGCGCACAATATGCTCGTGTAAACTTAGCCTTAAACATTGAAACTTATTTTATCACTTGATAAGTATGGTTGCTAAAACAGCTTTTCCTATTTCTTTCCTAAACTCAGCTCTTGCTTTTGCCATTGTATCACTATAATTCTTTAGTTTAAGATTGCAGTAATACACTGTAGCATCTTTCAGAAAACTACAATTACCATGCTGCCAAAAGTGCATTAGTGGAAGACAGAAGAACGAGTTGTTCTTTTGCTTTCATTTAAAATGATGGGCTGCAGTGATGCTATGTTTCCGAATTTGCATGGGTTTAATGTTTACATTTCCCCAGAGGCGTAGTGTGGGAGGGGGGCGGTCCGCCCCGGGCGGCAGGTGCTGTGGGGGCGGCATCTTGTGGACAGGGCTGTTCCTAGGGGCGGGCAGGCAACCTGGGGTGCCGAGCGGGGAGGGGGGGCACCGAGCGAGGGGGGACGGCGCCGAGCGGGAGGGGCCATCACCAACATCCGCTAGCACCCCCCCCTCGCATGACCGCCCCAGGCGCCCTACACAGAAGCTACGCCACTGCTTTTCCCATCACGCAAATGAGGTATGTAGTCACAAGATAAAATTAGTTGTAGACAAAGGTCTTAGTTAAATCCTTCTTTTGCCATTGTAACACAGAAAAGGATTTGCTGCCGTGTATTGTATTGATTAATTTATGTAGCGCTGATATATTACGCAGCGCTTTACAGAGATTTATCATTCACTTCAGTCCCTGCCCCGTGGAGCTTGCAATCTATTTTCAGTCACACACACACAAATGTATGTTTTTGGATTGTGGGAGGAAACCCACGCAGGTACGGGGAGAACATACAAACTCCATGCAGATGAAGTCCAGAATTGAACCCAGAACCTCAGCGCTGCAAAGCAGCAGTGTTAACCACTGAGCCACGTGTAAAAAAATGTCCAGTTTTGATGTCAGAATTAGACATTTATAAGGTTATAAATTACAACAAGTTCCATACAAATTCTACAGAGGCGTATTTAGAAATCATGTCAGTCCTTTCCCCGCCTGTCATGTTTTTTTTTTCGGGGGACGAGGACATGAAGGTCAGCATGAGAATGAAACAATGATACAATTAATACACTGTGCTTCTTTGATAAATGATTGTAAGCTCTACAGGGCAGGGACCTCCATCCTCTTGTTCCTGTAACTGCCTAACACTTTGATTTTATGCTTGTCATTGTCCTAACTTGTCTAATATTGAGCATTACTCCAATGTCTGTATTATAACTGGATTGTTCAGTTGTTCAGCACTGTGTAAACTAGCTGATACATACCATTTACATACAAACATCCCAGCTGCCACGGCAAGATTTAGAGTGGTTAACAGATCCTAGCTTTATAGCAAAAATTGTCAAATTGCAGTGAAAACAGAGAATCCAAACTGGTATTTTCCATTACTGTTTTCATTTTCTTCTGATCTGACTTAATTACATTTTTAATAAATTTGTGGGAGAAACAATTCAAAACAGGGGCAAAACCTGTTCCTCCATCAATACGTATGCCCCATGGGGTATGTCTACAAGTTCCTGATTTCTACCCTTGCTTCACTTTCTTGTGTTAATATAGTTTGCTACATTCCCCTGATTCCTATTCTAAACTCGGCTACAGTGTGTTTTCCAAACTGATTGGCTAAACACTTACTAAATAAAACTCCAACCTTGGTTTCTAAATATGTAAAGTCCCTTACAAAAGCAGAACATTATTAGGAAGAGAAACAAGAAATCCCCACCCCTGCCCTGAGGCTGAACTAGGAACGCATGGATTTGTAAAATGCAAAAACAGGTTTTGTGAGGCGCAGTGTAAACTTTAAGACTTGTGTTTTATCGCTCTTTCCTCCCATATATCTTTCTCACACACTAAAGGAACCAAATTTAAAAAAAAAAATCCTTGCTCTTTTTCTTTCCTTAACACTTCCCAACTTTATATAGGTAGATCCCTGTGTGAACAGTATAATTTCTACATTTGGGGTCACTGGACAGTTCCCAATCCCAAGCGATGAGATTATGCAGTACTAAAGAATGAAGAACATGAGCACTCTACAACCCATGACTCTTTCATTTATGTGATGACTTGACACACCTCAGTGGAAGTCATTAGTCAGCAGGATTTCCTGTTTGTCTTCTGGAAGAGTAATCTGACTTGAATGCATGTTTGTTGTACAAAACAATCCCCTAATAGTCTCAAAGACCAATGGTTGAATAACTCCATCAGAAACACCCTATTTGTCTACGCATCTTGACTTGTGTGTGGTAGACAAAGTTCACATTTTGTCAAACCTTCATCAAAAACCCATACAAAATGCAGGCCAACGTATGCAGTGGCAACCACAACAATATCGCATTACAATTTTCCCCACAAGTGTTCAACCAAAGTGAAATTCTTCTGACTTGATGTGTCATGGATTAACACCTGTGCGAAAAGTCATATTGCGTTTTGTCAAAGTTGCCATTGCATTTCATGTCGTCTTTTTAATTCTGAACCAACAAAAAAAACAGATTAATTCTAATTGATTAATTACCGTATATCATCAAGAATTACATGAGAGTGGAGAAGCCATTCCTGCAGTTTGTGACCAATGGGCTTCATTGTCGATCATCTGATGATCAGAATTACCATGACTAAGGAAGACTCAGACAACCTGAATAATTTTTTACTGGTTGGGTGACCTTTTTTGAAGATTACACATGGAACGTTTCCTACTGGTGTGCCAGTGCCAGCAGTCATTCTGTATTTAAGTAGCTTCAGGCCTTCATTGACCCAGGAACCATTTTCTTTTAGAATATTATTAACTCAATGCCGCAGAGCACAGGAAAGAATAGAATTTAATAAGTAGCGGCATAAGGAAGTACCAGCAGGTAGGGACAGACTAGTGCAGCCCCCATAAGGAAAGAATCAGAGTTTAGGAAGACCACTGTAGTCAAAATAAAGCCAGAGCAGGGGAGAGGACTTTTCTAGGGCTCTGGGTGAGAGCACCCAATACGGGACTGTCCCATATAGATGCCCCTCCATATGGCAGCACCCTAGGCATCTGTTTATGCTACTTTCCACAGACTTGGTCTTGCAACACTGCCCAAATTCCTCTCTATACAGAGCAGATAATTTCTTACATATATCATCATTATCCCAAAACATGTTTTCTTCAATATATTGTATTTTTAACTTCCTGCTATTATGCCATAAATTATTAGTATTATTAGCGTTATTAATTTGTTCATGAAGAAAACTTCAGCCAGAGCAGAGTTTTACTAACATTTAAAGACTGATTGCTTTCAAGCGAATGCTATGCCTATTGACTGGACAAAAAAGCGTGCTTGGTGAACTGGCACTGAGGAAGCAGCCAGCAAATGCAAGTGATATCAGCTGGACAGCGAAACTCAAATGTACATGACTGAAAATATCTGTTCTGTAATAAATAATGAACAATGGTGGGACTTCTCGGTGCAGAATCGGCATTGGAGCCCCCTCTCCCGGGCACTGGTGCAGGATCGGCACTGGGGTTCCTCACAGCACTGCCCTTTCCCGTGGCCCTGCCCTGGACTGTATAAAGTAAACTTACCTGGATTGTGAGGAGCTGCAGTTGTGGCAGGCCGAGACCAACGCAAGCCCTATAATTACATCCCGATACTGAACTAACAGAACACTGTTTTAGGCCAGGTTTACACTGACATATGATGCGTCTCATTTAAAAAAAAAAAAAA
>JAKJJM010038843.1:0-11190 GCA_021901965.1 Pipa carvalhoi
ACGGATGAGCTTACAGAGGACAGGAGGATCTGGGCAAGCTGGTCTGGTTACACGGATGAGCTTACAGAGGACAGGAGGAGCTGAGCAAGCTGGTCTAGTCACACAGATGAGCTTACAGAGGGCAGGAGGATCTGGGCAAGCTGGTCTGGTTACACGGATGAGCTTACAGAGGACAGGAGGATCTGGGAAAGCTGGTCTAGTCACACGGATGAGCTTACAGAGGGCAGGAGGAGCTGAGCAAGCTGGTCTGGTTACACGGATGAGCTTACAGAGAACAGGAGGATCTGGGAAAGCTGGTCTAGTCACACGGATGAGCTTACAGAGGGCAGGAGGATCTGGGCAAGCTGGTCTAGTCACACAGATGAGCTTACAGAGAACAGGAGGATCTGGGAAAGCTGGTCTAGTCACACGGATGAGCTTACAGAGGGCAGGAGGATCTGGGCAAGCTGGTCTGGTTACACGGATGAGCTTACAGAGGGCAGGAGGATCTGGGCAAGCTGGTCTAGTCACACGGATGAGCTTACAGAGGGCAGGAGGAGCTGAGCAAGCTGGTCTGGTTACACGGATGAGCTTACAGAGGACAGGAGGATCTGAGAGGGGGGTAATACAATTCATTATTTAGCCATAAAATTAAAAGACTGAGGACAGGAGTATTTACAGCTTTAGTTCTCTAGTTATTGCAGCCAATACTGACATCTATGGATGAAACCTGAGAATGTGAGATTATGGGGGATGTTTATAAAGATCATTTCGACCTTTTTCGATTCATTTTGCCATTTACTAACAATTATCAACAGCATTTTTCAATTTGCTGGACTTATAAATCTCCGAAAACAGCGATATCAGTATATCCGTGATATTTCAGCAACTTTAACTGGCTGAAAAATGTTTCAACTTTTATAACTATTCCCCTTTTGCTCAGATACAAACCTTGAACTCTTAACTGCAACGTCGTGAATATTTTCGAATTTATGCCCAATATGTTCATATTTAATACATACGGTACCAAAACCCTATTTCAAGGGACAATAAATCCAGATGAAAAGGTTCTTCTTTGTGCCTTAAAACACTCTATGCTGCTTAGTAAATTGGATTTGCATAAAAAAATAGTTTTAGTTAAATTCTGAAAAATGTTGTGTTTTCTCTTGCTTGCTGCTTCTTTCCCACACAGCAGTCTATGGGGGGAAATTTATCAGTCGAAAAGGTTTTTATGATGGCCCAACGCTAGAGAAACAGTGTTTATTTTATTAGGTCGGTATCGCCTGTTTAGAAATGCTGTTATTACCAGCTAGAAAATCACTTTTTAATGAATTTTATTCACATTGAAAAATAGCTTTTGATCCTGTAAAAACAACAAATATAAATGTCACCCTATGCCAGGGATCGACAAACTTCCTAGAGGAGGGAGCCATTTCACTCCTCCACTGGCGAATGATTACTGTGGAGCCGCAAAAGGGGAGGAGCGCACGCTCCCGATCACATGACCTGCCGACGTCCAATCAGAAGGAGCGTCGGCAGTCATGGGCGGGGCTAGGGAGATGCGGGATAGGGCTAGGGAGATGCACCACAAGCCACAACAGCTGAAGAGGCGCATATGGCTCGCAAGCCACACTTTGCTGACCACTGCCCTATGTTTTATGACTGCAAAAGGACCATCTTCTTTAAAGAAAGACAGCCAGGTCCAGGCTGAGGTACCATAACCAAACTATTGTTTCCATGAGAGCAGCCTGGTGAGCTGACCATGGTGCCTAAGATCAAAAGATACGCACAGGGCAGAAAAATGATACCTTTGGATAGAAAATGTAATGGTATAAAACACAGTCCAGAAATGCATCCCATTTATGTTTAAGTTGTGGGACAGTTTTGACATGGTTGGGTTTGGAATCATTGGGATGAGTTCAGTTGGCATTTTGCATCAAAACATCTCTTGTGCGCCATTGCCTTTAATACATAGTAACATAGTAACATAGTTTATAAGGCTGAAAAAAGACAAGTCCATCCAGTTCAGCGTATTTTCCTGTAATGTTGATCCAGAGGAAGGCAAAAAACCCATAAGGCAAGAGCCAATTATCCTCTTATTAGGGAAAAAATTCCTTCCCGACTCCAATATGGCAATCAGAATAAATTCCCTGGATCAAGATACCACCTCCAGTTATCCGGTACCCATAACTTGTAATGTTCTTACAATGACTTTTAGTAGCATGTCCCTCTCTTGCAGTATCCAACAAAAGCTTTCCATCGGTTTACCCAAGAAATCAACTAATTTCAACCCTGTAACTTCCACATGTTGACATAAGCCTTTGGTGTAAAATGATTGATTATAGCATCATGTTGTATGAGCGGTTTTCTGTTGTCTTCTACAGACTTATCATAGATGAGTAAAAGGGTTTCACCCAGTTGTACAGAGAGGGAGATACAGTGAGGCATCAGCCCGCCCCACCCAGGAGGGATAGGAGAGACCTCTGAATGAGTAGGTGGCAGTTTGGCAGCAATAGCTCTGTATATGCACAAATCATCTTACTAATTATAAATGCATGGGCCTCAGTGGAAATTATTTGTATCTGGCCACAGCAGCTAGAAAATAGGCAAACCATTTTTAACCAATATATCCCTGCTCCTGAAAATAAAAAGATTAAGGGCGTAGCGTGCTATGCAATTATAAACGAGCTACTGTTTCTGTAATGAGGGCTCCATCTTAGTGGCCTATGTAAATATAGCAGCTCTGTAAATTTAATAAGGCAACACTTATAGAGAACCTATATGTGATGTCATTTAGTGTAGGGCCCTCCTGGGGGAATATATGTCTGTGAAGTAGGATCCTTTTATCTGAATTCAGGGGGTTATTGACTAAAGTGAGAATACGACTGTCGGAGTGAATTCTCATCACTTCGGGTGACTACGCCCTGATTCTCTACTCCTTATTCACTAAACAGCGGATTCCCGTAGTAAAGTTGCGACCGCCAAAAATATTTCCATAGTAAATTTCCCATAACGAAGTCGCGACAGTAGGCATCTATTGTGTAGTGTGCGACCGTCGTTAGCTGGCAAATTCGCCGCATCACAGAGTTTGCTGAATACCCGAATATGGGAAAGTGGCGAATTCACACCTTTACGAGACAATTTGGACTTTAGTCAATAACCCCCTTAGCCTTTTGGGCCTTCACCTTGGAAGTATTCAGTATCAGTAAGTCTTATGTTTGGCCTAGGTAGGTTGGACCTTCTAATAGTTTACGTCAGCAGGTGAAAGTCAGGAGAAGCTGTAAAATGGTGTCACGAACACATAGGGATAGTGCAAGGTTGGTACACCTTCTAGAGGAACTAAGGTGTACAGTGGCAAGTGCAAGGAAACACACAGGAGCAAGTGGTACACCTCTGGAGGAGCTAAGGTGTACTGGTGTGCGGAAAACAGGAACAAAGGAGACTTTAATAAATGTGGATCCTCTAAATACCACAGTGGGAGTTGGTGCTGGTTAACACTGAGGAGCGAAGTCTAAGGAGGGCCAGGTTTTCACCCTAGACTCCCGCAAGGGGGTATGGCCTTTGCGGCAGGCACCTCCCAGGTCGCGGCCCTCAAGTAAACCCCCCCACTGGTGGCAGCTGGAACAAATACAAATGGGAACACTGGTGGAATAATTGGATCAGCTTAACAAATAACGAAGGAGGTTACTACTTAGTACACCATAGTCCAAAACTTACAGCACCCCTGGGCACCCATATAACAGCAGATCCTGAGAACAGTGTAGAGTAATAGGCTCCTGGCTCAACGCTGTAGAGACATAGCAGAGATGATATAAACAAGGTTGTGGTGTTAGCTGTGAAGAAACACCGTAGATGCTGCAGAACCTCTTGGCTGAAGAAACATAGAGCTGATCCCTTTAAAGCAGACTTGGCAAAGCTGAAACACTGCAGGACTTGGAACAAAGCAGGCTGAAAACACAAAGCATAGACAAGCAGGCAGAAACCATAACCAAACGCCAGGCTTGATCCACATAGTAAGTGTGTAACATTAATACTCGAGCGCTGTGCTAATCACGGCGCTCCTTTTTGAATCTCCCGCTGCTGACGTCACATGTGACGTCAGCTGGCCATAATTGGCTGGCTGAACCTGGAAACGCTGGGCTATACGCAGCCCCAGTGCTTACTGGCACATAGAGGCACCAGAGTCACGAGTGGTGAAGCTATGAGGAAGCTGCTCGTGACAAATAGGTAGTTGTCCACCCCACTGAGGACTGTTGTGGGTCCAGGTGTCTGAGTGTTCTGACACTGCTAGATACTCAGAACAGGGACAAATGCTGATAAGGAGTAAGGTAGCGGGGTAGATTACTCCAGATTGATGAAGGACCACTCAGGAAAACCCTCCAAGAAGAGCTGAGAGCCTCAATAAATATCCCAGCAGCAAAAGTTCAATACACAGGACTACTGGGAAAATATTGACAGTTTCATCTGTGGGTAACAATTAACTATCATAGTGATGTCATCATTGTTGCAGTCTGCTTTATCCACTGCAACATACTAAAGTGCCTTTCATTGTTTGTATAATTTTATTTATAGAGCGCCACAGATTTACGCAGCACTGTACAATACAGCAATACAAACATAAGACAGATGTGGGAAATGTGCATTACACAATACAAGCTTTACAAGCATAAAAACACTTTAAGTGCCATGTTGTGATTGACACAGGAGGTTGGAGGTCTCTGCCCCGCAGAGCTTACAATCTAAGTGATTGTTTAATGGAAACTGTGTCAACTCATGCCTGTTTATTAGTAAAATACATTCAGCAGTAAAACACAGCCATGTGCATTTAGTCATGGTAAAGTTCCTGTACAGGAAACTGGTTGTTGTTTGGCATTGCCTATTCAAATGGCTGTGATGTTTTTTTCCATGATTTTATGACATTTTATAACCAGTTTACACCAGTGGCAAAATAACTTGTGTGTCATTGAATCACTGCTCTGCAAATGACATTGATTGTAAGCTCTATGGGGCAGGGACCTCCATCCTCTTGTTTCAATCATGGCCTGGCGCTTAGAGTGATGTATATTCTTGATTATATGCCTGTAATTAACTTCACTTGTTCTTTGTTAATCACTTTCCAATGTTTCCCTGTGTACACTAGCGGCGCTATACAAATAAAAATATACACACAAATAAAAGTATAATATGATATTTTTTATTTTAAAAAAGACATTTACTCTCACTTTGTTGGGAGTTTTTCATGAATATTTATTATCTAAGCCACATGACGGAGAGGCCCATGTTAAATTGTATTAAAGGGATACTAAAGCCTGCAAAAAAAAAAAAAAGCTTTCCATTTATTGACCAGCTAGTTTTAAGTGCGACAAAAATTTAGGCTTAATGATTTTGCAGAATGAAAAAAAAAAACAAGAGGCTGTCAGCTAAACCTAGTCCCCCCTCCTGTTACCTCTGTGCAGTGTTACTTGTGTATTTGCTAGTGTTACTGCTACTGGAACCAGTCTCTTGTCTTTTATACATGCCCCCCATGGTATTCAACCTAACAATACTTTTAAAACATTTTTGGGGGGATTCAGCTTCCCCCAATCCACCTTAAAAATCTTGCCCAAATTTCAAATCAAACCTCAATCCTAATTTTGGCATTGATACACAACGCATTTCTGCGATCAACAACATTTCTACTGACATACAAAAAGTCACTTGACAACAAATATTCAATTCAGGTGAATGGGATTCTGCTTGAGTTACAATTTGTTGCCCAACTTCAAATCTTTCAGAAAGAGTGTGAGTTTAAAGTTTTATTACCACAACACCAAAACCCCAAATATTATAAACAAGCCTGTCTGACACATTACTATATTTATCTTCAATGTACTTTGGCTTACAAGGAGAGGTCTCATGGAATTCATTGATTAACTTCCAAAGTTTCTACATTGTTACTCCATTTAGAGTTATTTAAAGACATAAATACTGTAAAGGTTACAAAAATTGTACATAAACTGCTAATTTGAAGAATGCTTGCTGAAGACATGCGTGTATGTACACTAAATTCTGCAATGTTCTCAGGGTAATTTAATGTTCTTGAAGTTAGAGGTCAAACTTATGTTGTGTTCCTGGAAAGTTTACAATAGCCATAAAGGTCACACTAACCTTAGCTGCTCATTCTTTAATGTCTGTAGGTCATTACATCTTGGAAGGCCACACATGCTTACGGTCACCAAATATCACTTCATTAAAAATTACTAATTTATGTTGGTCAATAAATGTTGATATGTTTCATATATATATAATGCAAAATTACATACATTTTACTTTCCTCAAAGGGCATCTAAAACTCTTTAGCCTCTAAAGGGTCATCTTGTGTTTTAAGTTAGGACGGATCCACTAATACTTCCAGAATTTAGCATGTTCAAAGGATTTGAAATATTTTCTCCCAAGTTGTTGTTTTCCGAAGGTCTTAAAGTGATGAATTGGGTTTCTATGTAGGGTCTCTTAGAGTACTGAGGCATATTCATAGCTCTTAAAATCTTTGAAGTAGTATTTCTATGTAACAGTATTTAAGATTGGTGGGCAGCTTGCTTGCATTTATGACCATACCAATAATAAGGTCCATAATCGCGGTAAGATTATTGGCATCAATACATAAACTCAGAGACCAATTCCAGGAACAGACATGGAAAAAAAAGATTAGTTATTATACTTTCTGGTCTATGGGACTCTTTATTTCTTTAAGTTGCACATTATCAGTACTTGGGCTGGACTTCGGACCTTTGGTTCTCTGGAATTCTTTGGCAATATCCTCAAATGTACGGCCCCTGGTCTCTGGGACTTTGAAGAAGGTGTAGACAAAGAACAAAATGAGCAGTCCAAGAAAAATCAAGAAGACATATGGACCACATCCATCCTGTGGAAAAAAGGTAAATGGTGGGTAATTCAGAATGAGATAGTAAATAGAATGTTGGGAACAAAACATTGCTTTAGAAAGTAATATCATCCCATTCAAGATACAATTTTACTTTATATTGTCCATTGTACTCCTCACATCATTCACTCTCACTCCCATACTTTCTCTCACTCTACTTACTGCAGCGTAAGGAAACAACATGCCCACAAGGAAATTTGCAGTCCAGTTGGAACAGCCCGATATGGCCATAGCTGCTGGCCGAGGACCTTGACTAAACAGTTCTGCCACTATGAACCAAGGAATGGGCCCAGGACCAATTTCAAAGAGAGCCACAAAGCCAAAGATTGCCACAATGCTCACATAACTCCAAGCTTCATTTTGTTCCTGTGAGATAAATTAATCACAGAACAAATAAGTGAATTAAGGAATAACATGAAATAGGAAATGATAGATCAGCAGAATAGGAGAAAGAGTAGACAGAATAGGAGATGGAGTAGATGGAATAGGAGATGGAGTAGACGGAATAGGAAATGGAGTAGACGGAATAGGATGAAAAGGAAAGACACTAATAAAATCCCAAGTACAGTAACATCTATTACCAGTTGGCATAGCAATACCCGTACTAAATGTTAGAACATGACAACAGAAAAGAGCAAACCATATTTGAATATTAGAAAAAGTTAAAAAACTTAATTTTTCTAATAAGTCACATTGTTTATTTAGCCTACATGCCAGCTACACAATACACCTACAATATTTCCCTTCCAACCCACTTGCTTGATTATATGTTGTTTTATTTCTGCTTTATCTGCATGCATTATTTCACAAGTACATGACAGCCTTTGTATCAATTCAGCTCCAGCCCCTGCCATCACCGAGTATATGCCTCATTGATATTCTGTTTAATGTACCATGCAACTAGTCAAACAATACGTGTGACTAAGTGTCAGGGTTCATTTTCATATTAATAAGGATCCAAAATTGCACCCATGAACTGATGCTAGTAGTTTAGGCTGCAGGACCATGTACTTTAACCATATCAGGTAAGGTCAGGGAACATGAGTTCTTCTTTAACTGAAAGAAGAAGTTATAAGTTCAGTTAAGGAAATTAAGTAACAGTGTGCATAGCAGGAAATGGAATAAAAGACGTTCAGAAAAGAATGCATAATAAAGTGTTTAAAGCATATAAAAGAGGAGAGCTGGAAAAGGCGTCAACTAGGCTGAGATGAGTGGACTTCATAAAAGGAAGGTGAGGAATCAGTTTGAATAAGCTGTAGGAGAAGAAAGTGCATTGGGTTGAGGTGGAAGGTATCTTGGGAGACCAACGTGTGTGGACTTTTGAGTTAAACTGAACATAATGTAGGAGCAGAAGAGAATGTGAATAGTAAGAAGAGAAGATTCCTGTTTTCTCACCTTCAGCTTGAGGGCAATAGTCATTATTAGGGCAAAGAAAGCCATTCCACCAAGACCGGTGAGCTGCAGTGTACGACGCCCAGCACGTTCGACAATTAATAGCTGAAGGAAACAAGTACCTGAGTATCATCCAAGGTGCATACATATATACATATAAATATTGTCCATCAGGCATACTAGTTTTTAGTTCTATTTCATTTTTTTACAATTTCTTAATTCTCTTATCTCTGCCGAAGGAGCAGAAGCTGTACCTGGGGTGGTAGTTCTTCTAAAATAACTTGTATGCAGCAGCTTATAGGCGTGTTACTATGTTGATTGCCTCTGCTGGGATAATATACTGTATATACTACAAAGTCAATGCCACAGGAGGTGGTTTGTCAAAAATGTTCATTCGTTTTCATATGTTTTTGCCCAGTATGCAGCCTCACAAGGGGCAAACTTGTACTAGATTTACTTGAGAGTAGCCCATAGCAACCAACCAGCAGATGTGGGAACTTTCCAGGTTTCACCAGGAAACTTTGGGTTTGGAAGGAAAATGCCGGGTCCCTGGGGAAAAGCCTCAAATACTCAGGGTACTGTTTTGTCACTGAAGCACACCCCCATACACCCATAACCCCACCTATCTCCACCCAATGCCATCCCCAAATCAGCTGGGAGGAAGCTGATCTCAAGATCGGTGGGGCTGTTCAATTTGCCAGATATGCCAGTCATAATAAGCTTTGAATAATTTATTGTATTGGAATTGTTTTAAAATGGTTAATCAGCTTAGAAATAAAGAAGAAATAAACTTTGGCATAAGGTCTTAGATAAGAACACAATAAATCTTTAAGCGCTGAGGTCTGATTCACCATTAAAAAAGTTATGAGTGCCTGCATAGCATTGTTCCATAACAGTACCAGGCAGCCATTTTTTTAAACACGCCCCTCCTCTCCCAGCCACTACCAACCTTGCCATAATTTTTTTTTACAACTCCTTTTGTTTTGTCAAAGTACTTTTTTTGTATTCAACCCTTTTTCTTTCAATTATGTAACGAAAAAAAAGGAATCCTTATATATTTGACAATATGTGTAAAAAAATTCCAGCAATGTTAAAAGCCAATGCTACTTAAATAAAAAAAAAGTATTTTATGGGTGTTTTTACTTCTTTGTAAATCACATGACATTTTAAGGGAGAGCATACTTACTGAAACAACTGTAAATACAGTGTTGACCACTCCTGCACCTATAGTTGCATATACAGGCTCTGCAACACCCGCACCTTCAAATATACTGGTTGAATAATAAAATACCTGTAGGGAGAGAATAGATCCCTTTTGAGAAGCAGATAACAGAAGTGATGCAATAATATGGGCATCTTTGCATGATATAGAGTTAGTTAAATCAAGAAGATAAATGAGCACCATAAAGGTCTTCTCATCAGCCATACAAGTTTGTACATCTGGTAAGAACTGATTCATTTACATAGTCTGGTTTTGGACACATGTGAGACTTTGATGGTTTGACAAAACAAATCAGGCATTTGGCAACATATTGTTACGTACAGCGTTGATCCCAGACAGCTGTTGGGAAAGTTGGAGGATGATTGCGATAGTGAGCGGCTGCCTGTATTGACTTGCACGGAAGAGTTCTGTAAAGGACACGGGTTTTTCCCGAGCCATTTGGGCACTCTCGTCTTTCATTTCTTGGATGTCGCCACTCACGTCAGTGGTATCACGGAGTTTCTGAAGAACTAACAAGACATAGAATTCATCACATACATGTATAATGTCTTTATCTCGCTCATGGTGGTCTTTCAATTGGGGTTGTATGTTGAGAGCATGACAGGAGAGGCAGGGTAGTTAAGTCCTGGCCTGGAACTAGGATCTCCTTACTGGTGGGACAATAAAAGATGTTGACCTGGTCCCTAACCTTACAAACAAAGCAATATAGAAAATGCTCCGGGGTAGATACTTCCAATAATGTTTAGGGTGTTGCTGATTTCAGTACTTCCATCACAGCACTTGTAGTAAACCCAATGTATATAAGAAAGGATCAGCACAATCAATGGTAAATTAAACCACTGGTGCTAACAAAATGTTTTAGCTGACATATTAGCAGGATTAAATGAAGGACCCCCAGCTCTGGGCCACTGTAAGTAGAGTACAAACATGATCCTGTCTGCACACTGATTTCTTTTAGGTTGATTTACCCATTTTGTTACACCTGTAAATCCTGAAACATTGTGTTCTGTTTTCTACACTCTGCAATAAAATGGGTACATCACCCTAAAACAAATCAGTGAGTGGCCATGAACTTTTTCATGCCTAAATATAGTTAAACCCGTTCCTTTCAAGATGGTCTTATAATTCAATTATTATATTTCAGTTGAGAAATCATGCCCAGAAAAGGAATGTATGCATTCTCATGTGCTCAATAGTGAAAGTAATTGTTACTGTGTTCCCCCATTACACTAGTACACAAAAAGACATGTGAGAGAGATCCCATAGATAAAAGCATTCCACCTTTTTTACAGAAGCACATTATGGAGGACACTTCAACATACAGATTGGAAATCAACAATATCCATTTTTTTCTACCCTTGTTTTCAATATAATATAGTAACATCGTTTATAAGGCTGAAAAAAGACACAACTCCATCTAGTTCAGCTTATTTTCCTACAATGTTGATCCAGAGGAAGGCAAAAAAAAAAAAACAACCATGAGGCAAGAGCCAATTATCCTCATATTAGGGAAAAAATTCCTTCCCAAATCCAAAGTGGCAATCAGAATAATTTCCTGGATCAAGATCCTACCATCAGTTATCCAGTACCCATAACTTGTAATGTTCCTACACTGAAGGATCAGAATAATTCCCTGGATCAAGATCCCACCTCCAGTTATCCAGTACCATAACTTGTA
>JAKJJM010038896.1:0-15718 GCA_021901965.1 Pipa carvalhoi
TATATATATATATATACAGTATATAAAAAGATGAGTATTGCGAAACTTGGTGATACCAAGTATCGCAATACTCATCTTTTTTATCCTAACATATATATATATATATACACACACACACACAAATACACAAATATATACATATGTGTGCTCTGCTACTGGCCAGTAAGAGAATATATTAGTTAATAGAAGAAGGCATTTATACATAAAAATTAGACATTGTCTTGCAAGAGTGTTTAACCCAATAAAGGCCTCTTGCTCGACTTCCAATGCTTATGATTAATAAGCTAGATGTCATGTTGTCACCCTGACCGAGTTATGCAGGTTGACTATTAAATTAAAGCCATCTCATTTCAATATATGTGTAACGCTATGTTCACTTCTATCAGCGATTACATGCCTCCATTTAGGGAAATCATCCACAGCATTCACATCAGCCATCTCAGGGAAGTAGGCCTCGCTTACATTAGGAGTAGTACTGTACCTCTTTACAATAAATGGGTGCCAGAGATTCGTTGCACACAACAGGAACTGTTTATTTACAATTATGTACATATATATAGAACTTAGCACATTTCTTAGAATAATAGATCCTTATTCCATACATGCATACATATAAGGTTTACATGCATACATATAAGGTACTTTCGAGTATAGTTACCATCCCTTGAGTAATCTGGATTTCCTTAATCCTGGCGAGTCGTAACTTGTCTCTTAAAGGGTCCGACACAGGAGCTCAGCCACTCTGGATTGCCTGTAGGTAATCTCCACCCTGCGCAATGGAAAGCCTGTAGCAAAGTTCCAGGCTGCACCCAGGCCTGGAACTGAGGACCACAACCCACTAAGAACAGCATTTCTTCTTTTACCGGGATCCGTCTTCCCCTCTGGTGAAGGCCCTGGGACTAGAGTCCAGCCTGGAGAAAGGCCTGGAACTAAAGACACTTCCCGAACACTTCTAATTATAGACTGGGGAATCTGCCTCCCAGCTATAGCAACAGGAATCATATTACTTCTACAGTAATACATAACAACACTAGGTGGTGCTAGTGCCAAATTCCTAGCAATTATATATTAGGCCATACTTATGGCTAAACACTCTAAATATATTGGAAAACTTATGATAGAGTAATACTGTAAATGCATAATACTGGTAGGAAATGGAGCAATAACATTTCCATTTCCTACATATGATATATGTATAGGCTATACTGCTCTGTTTTACCTTCTTATATTCTATTTTCTTAAAGGAGCAGACCAGCCTCTTACAGTTTTTTTACATCTAATTGTCAATGTTAAATAGATGATTTTTTGCAATATACATTATATTTTTATTTTCATTATTTTTTTGCAGTTCTAGCCACTTTCTTACAGATGGCCCTCATGGGCAGCGCGGAGGCTCACTTCATCTGCATGGAGTTTGTATGCTCCCCACACCTGCGTGGGTTTCCTCAGGGCACTCCGGTTTCCTCCCACTTTCCAAAAACATACATCTGTGTGTGTGTGACTGAAATTAGATTGTAAGCTCTACGGGGCAGGGACTAAAGTGAATGATAAATCCCTGTACATCGCTGCGTAATATATCAGCACTATATAAATACAATACCAAATACCCAAAAAGAAAACATCTCTCCTACTTCCTCTTCAACTATTCAGTAATGAATTTCATGCCACTGAATTCTGAAAAAAAAAAAAACAATAAGAAAAAATCATGAGGGAAGCAGTTCTGTGATGTTATACTTTTGCAAGACTTTCTGATTGGTTACTCAGAATAATCAAATCTTTCAGTCAATTCACCGATTTAAGATTACAAGCTGAACTAATGAAGATGAAGTAGGTGACAAAGAGAAGGAGCTTCATAAATGAGAGTGATAAACTGAATAGAAAGTGAAAATAAGTAAATATAATAGATTACAAAACTTCTGGATCTGCCCATGCCCCTTTGTCAAGTGCACAGTTGATGCAGTGGTCACAGTGTGAATTAACAGAACCAGAATGCCAGAGAAGCATTACTATATTTAATCATTTGCTACGTGGCTTCATCTCATTATCTGTTTCAATTTCTCTTTTTTTTTTTCAATAAATGTCCCTATTTTTGGATGCACGTCACTTCCATAGGCATTTTATAAGAATCACTGATTCTTATTTCTACCATTAATCTAAATAACACACAATAAATGTCCTCAAATTATTGCAGAAGCCACAATTTATAAAATTTCTAAACTACAAATTTATAATAAATAAAAATTGGTATTTTACTAACATGCTATTTTTATAGAATGCATATTCTTTTTAATATTGGATCACTGATTTACATATTCGGTGGATGTCTATGTAATTATCCCACCCTCATGTAAGCACATCATATTTTTTTTTAAACTAACAGGGCAGAGATACTATGTCACCCGTGGGGATAAGTCTTTTATTATATAAAATGCATGAAACATCAAGTTTAATTTTGTGCTGGAAAGCAGATAAAATATTTGTGAGCTGCTTTCTCATAGTGGTTGCTATGCTACCAGATATGCATTTGTGTGAAAGAAAGAGGAAATGGTACAGTATATTTATACTTTAACATCAGAAATGGGATTGTGGGATTTTTCAATTTGTTTTCCACCTTGGGGTAGTTTATATGAAGCGTAAAATTAAATGTAAGTTTTATTGCTTCAGTAAGTCTTTGTGACTCAAATCCTGGTTCAGAAAGGTCACCAGTGAGCTGATGACCGAGCAACTTGTGAACAGTATCAACATTTAACTGTTTTAGAAGGATTGAATTCCATATTAAGTTTTGCCTGAGCCCACCTCTTCTACTGCATGTCAGCAAATGGCAGCTCTGAGGCAAGCTGCACGTTGAACAAGTGTGTGAGTGTATTTCACGGCACTGTTTATCATTAATGACATGGCTCTAGAGGTGTTAAAGAGATTAGATGGAAGTGCATTCCAAAATCCTTTTTTACCTCAGGTGATGGTGCTGCCCCACACTCCTGGGTGTGGGGCAGACACCACAATAATGACTGCAACATAAACATCAGGGTGGATGAAGGGTGGTGGATCATACCCCCCAAAACATACATTATGCATTATTAACAACAAAGTTTAAAATAGTCCAACATACCCTTTAAGAAGCAGTTTGCGCTAATTGGTATTACCTTAAAAAAAATTGTGTTTGGGATTTATTTGCATCACATATCTAATATCCAAGTAATTAATGGCACTGCACTTTACTATTAATTCTGCACAGAAATGTAATTCTGCACAATTCACCTGTATATTTTTATTGCCCAAGAGTTAGGTGATATTTTGTTGTGAGCGAAAACATGTCCACAGATATCTTCACTGAAGTAAAAACAATTTTAGAAAACATATCATTTGTCAGTGTCACTTCTGTTGTTTTACTGATTGACATTCCTCTAAGCCTTTCACTGTGTCAGATTGCTTTATTTAATACATCTCCAATCATAGTAGGTATAAATTACTGTAGATGGGAAAAAGAAAAATATTAACACACATTGCTTTTTCTAGTATGTTAGTCTAGTGAATTGTAATTAAGGGGGTTTAATATCCCTTTACCTATAACTATAATAATTAAATATGGTAATTCAATTACCCTAAAAATGTAACTAACGATAATCATATAGTGTACAATACAAATGCTAATTATGGATACGTGTCACATACAAAGGCTAAGTCAGTCAAAAGTGTATTTTTGAATTACATGTTACCAATGACCATCTAATTGGCTTTTGGAGCAGATGAGTAGATAATAATATTATAATAGGTATCATTTTTGTCTGAAGAAGGCAATTTCTGTGGCATATTGGGATTTATTTATCAAGGTGGCAGTAATTCTATACCTGTAAAAAAATCATTTGGATTCAAAACCACAACAATGGCGTATTTTAACAAGAAAATCAATATAAGCAGATATAATAGGAGATGTTTACTAAAGTTGTAAAGTATTTTGACTAGTTAATGCAGGAGAAACAGTCTATTTTATCAATATTGCTGTATTCACCTATTTACAAAGCTGTTCAAAGAAAATTGTATCACCCAAAACTGTTTGTCTGCTTTAGACTGGTGAAACCCATTGTTCCCTATGGAGTTGGTCCTGTAATTTAGCCACAGTTGAAAAAAATCTCTCTTTGTAAAATGATATTAATATAGATAAGAAATGAAAGATGAAACTAACAGAAAAACATATTTTATTGTGCTGTAAAATTTCCTTTAAAATATATAAGGCAAAATTTATTAAGTCCTAAAAGACTCAAATGCTCGGATTCAAGTCTTTTCAGGCTTAAACTTGGGAGATTCTCATGGGAGATGATCTCGCAAGATCCTCCCGCGGGAATTTCAATTTCCGTATTCTGGAAATCGGGTCTTTCGACTGAAAGGTAGCCATAAGTTCTATGGCTACCAAAAGTTTTGGTCGAAAGACCCGATTTCCAGAAATTGGAAATCTAAATTCTCGTGGGAGGATCTCGCGAGATCACGTCCCGTGAGAATGTCGGAAAGACCGATAGCGGTCTTTCCGACTTAAATAAATTTCGTCTATAGTATTTAAATGGTTCACACAACACAAGAAAGGAAAGATTGCGTCTTCACTATATCGAGAACACCATGTCTAGAATAACTTCTTATTCACTTTCAGTGCAACCGCAAGCTGACGGCACAAAACTTCTGAAATAGAAGTCATTATAAACTCTATCAGAATCAGAAAAGTGGTTCACTGCAGGAAAAAAATGTAGCATAGACCTTATAATGACTATACTTCCTTAAAGAATTGTGGATTCTTTTAATGCCATTATGTGTTCCATTCTGTGGACCTTATATGACTAGTAGGACAATAAATAATCAAATCCATGAAAATGTGTGGAAATGTGAAACATATCAGTGATAGACAATGGATGTTATTCTTTCATTAAACACATCATCAAAAAAAAAAAATGAGAAGAGTTTTACAACATAATGTGATGAGTAGTTGGTCCCATTTCAGTAATACTTTTGAAATCAAATGATTTTTAACCATCACAATTCCTTTGATCCCTCGGGGTTTAGAGGAGCGAGCTTTGCACATATGTTTGATGTGTTTGCTTTATCAGGTAGGATAACACAGCAGCATTCTATCAGACATTTAGAGGTCATAGGGTTGTTGTTCCGTAATCCACCACTATGCAGGGTTTTATCTCACTGCTAGCTCATCAAGAGTAGACTGAGCAGGAAAAAAACAGACAAGGTACTGTGAATAACATTTGATGGAAGATGAAAAATGATCACATATGCAAGTCTGTTGTGAAGACGTTCCTTGAATACTGATAGACAGGGTTTTCCCGATCTAGAAAAAAAAAAATATGCTACTGCAGCATTCCTCTAGGGACCTAGGAGAAGGAGAGCTCAGCATATCTACCCTCTGCTGTGCCTTTCAGCAACTATTTAACGCCAGATTGCAGATGTTGTTCTTAGGGACATAAAAACAAATCTTTTGGAACACTGAATGGACATCTTCTGCTTCAAGGTATTTATTATTGTATAATTTGTGACTGCAATATCCTCAAGAATCAGAAATATAAACCATGATCCGCTGCTCTTCATTATTTCTTTGTCAGGCAGAAATTCCAATGAAATAAAGAAGAAAGGCCCTGTTGCCTCATATCCTTACAGAAACCACTACTATAGTGGAAAACAGCATGTTGCAGTTGATGAATCAGTCTATTGCAGCCTTTTTTGAAAGATAAGTACACAGTAGCAAAATAGAACATATTGCAAACTATCCCAATAGATAACACTTCAACAGAGAAAACAAAATAATCTTTCCTTATAAATAATACTACACTAGAAGAAAACAAGCCTGATACCATCTATCATTCTAACTGCATCAGCAAAGGTATGAGCCTTTTGCACACACACACATATACTGTATATATATGGGCTGCCGCAACATATTATTATAGGATACACATACCCTTTTGCATCTGATCATTATAGTGACAGTCCTACGGGATATATATAGCCTGTTGCAAGCTAGCATTCTACAAAAATTCTATAGTACATTCATAACCTGTGGCAACACACCTTTTAGGTAACAAAAAAAAGTGTTAATTCCAGTGGAATTACAAAATAAAATCATTGTGAGTTAGCTGCTATTACAAATCAGCAGGAAATTCTTCTTAGATTTGTTGAACATTCAGATGAACCACAGTTTTGGTGAAATACACCAGAATAGAATTTTATGGTCTAAGAGACCAATTAAAAATTGTAACATAATGTACTGTGGTGAAACAAGAGAAATTTCATCTAATATGGTGAGCTAAATCACTTAAATCATCATTAACATGGTAACTTTGGTACCCCTGTTGACCCCACAGAGAACAAAACCCATGATTTTTCATCTTTAACCTAATTATTTCCATGTTGCTTCTATGCTGCACCCCAACATTAATCTTATGCTGGTGTCATTCCCCTTATGTAACCAAGAGTACTTGTTGAGAACATATGAACAGGTCATCAAAACAGAACAGTATCATCTCTCTGGGCAGCTTTGAAGTTTTCTGCTGTGTGATGTTTAGAGAAAATTATATTGTGGTCAATTTGTGTTGTCTGTGTTGAGTCTTGTTTCATAAACCACCAGCGCATAGTAATTGATTTATTCATTAATTATGCTAGTTAAGGCAATAAAGTTCATTACCGTTATGGAAGAAAACTACATGCTAAAAGATGTCTCTTGATGTCAAGATAGTAGAATATTGTCATTGTGCTTCCCACTGGCCTTCTAGGATTTATTTGTAGTCGCAAAATTAGATACCATTACAAAGCATTTATTACAGGAGAATTAAAGGCAGAAAGCAAATACAGGTCCAGTTTGATTCACAGCTGTTGCTTGATTTCAGAAGTCTTTTTCTCATATTTGGTGATGTGTCAGCCTTCAGCTCATATCCCCCTACTGTAGAACAGCCAGTGTGTCCATTCACAGAAGTGCTTTTGTGATCATAACAGTACTATTGTAAATAAGTGCATTGTAGTGTAATAGTGCTTCTCTTTTCATGAAAAGGCAGCCTCTGATTGGTTGTTATGGATTGCTAGTCCTTAGTAAATGATTGTTCCTGTTGATTAATTCCCCTGATATTACTGTGTTTTTACTGTATTTCAAGGTAAAACTGACATATGCAGTTGTTCATCTATCTAACAGCAAATTCTTTAAAAATGTGGATCATGGAACTCTTAGTGAGGGTGTAAGGAATGATCTGGATCTTTTATTTCTTTAGGTGGTTTTTCAATTCTTGCTAAATTCATGCATTTGCAATTGGCCATTAGATTTTATCTTCTTAATTATTATAATAAATGGAGACACTGTATATATTAATATGAGATGGATGGCCTACATGAATTAAACATGTATCTTTTCCTTATTAAAACTAGAGAGAGAACCATTCCCAGCATGTTTTGTGCAACCCGTCAACTGGGGTCTAATGAGACTTTCATTCTTTTTAGAAGGAGCAGGAAAATGCATGATAAATCTCTAACCACTCAGAATAAAGAACCAGGTTATATAAATCAATGTTCACTGTGAACTTCTTTGTCCAGTGGACATATTTTTTTTTACACAACAGTTTTAGTACCATTTTAATTGATGTGACATTCTAAAAAAAAAAAGAAGATAAACATTTTGAACTGAATTCAAAGAAATATTAATCTTATTGTCAAAGACATAACCATAATCTGAAAGATTTGCTCACACACAAAAAAGCATGACTTAGAAAATGTAGCGGTAACCATTTACTGCAAGAACTGATCTATTGAGAGAAAACACATATCAAAGAAATCATATCAGTTAACACTATAAACTTATGTGTCAGACATTGAGAGGAAGTTGATTTGAATAAAGTTCATGTTCAGAAGCTTCCAAATTATGCATAATACAAGGATCTGTTGTACAGGAAAAATGGAAAAGGATCATTTCCCTTTTTTAAAGAATAGGGTCATCAGATTGCACAAGGGTCTCAAACTCAATGGGGTAAATGGGCTGCATTTAAAGTTGACTGGCTGCATTCGTTTCAAATTCGATATGCTCCGCCTCTGACCATTTTTTCTTGCGCCATGACTTTGCACACAGCGCTTGTGCGTGCAATTGTATAAAGGCATGTTCCTCCCTCAGTCTGTTCTCTGCTGTCCTGAGGATGTCTCTGGAGCTGCATGTTGGAGACCCCTGAGATAGAAACTAGTGTACAGGTTGGTCCAGCATAGTTCTTAGGGGGTCTTCCATTTCCTCTTGTTTTTTTCACTATAGATACACCTACAAATTTTCATATTCTATTTTTTTAAACAATATTCCAGTGGTGTTTTATACTTGCTTTAAAAGAATAATCCTAGTTAAGGTTTCCAGTTAATTCATTTGAAACCACGCTCATGAAATCCACATGCTACATTGCTGATTACTTCTCTTTACAGATAGAGGTTGCAGACTTTGTAGGGATGTTTTTCAAGCAGCCATGTCCCATGTATCTGAGCTGATGGCGAAACAGCACTGCAGTACATGGATTTTATATGGTTTTCATCTATTCCTGGCAACCGCAGGATCACATATTATGACTTTTAAAAACTATATCCCAAAAAAACTTGCTTTGTATTTTTATTAATTTAGGTCACTGATATTATTTTTGAGAGAAAAAATGAAAAACGTGTCACCTGATGACTTTTATATATGATGGGGGGTTGTGGATGATTATTCTTAACTTTGAAGTTTGCAGTTCACTATGATGTCAGTCGATTGCCCCTGCTGTCTTCTTCTCTTTACTCTGTCACTAGGTAGCTGCTTTTTGTGTTTGTGGCAGCCAATTGCAGGTGATAGTCCTTATATAATTACAATAACAAATTAATTATTGCATTAGTATGTGGTTAGCTTCCACTAAAACAATATTATTTTCACTGCAGTTTCAGATTTAAAGGCTCTAAACAACTATTCATTTCCTTCAAACTGAGCTTTTTTAGTTAAATTCATTAGAAATATGTTATTTATGGCACAGTTTATGCCACTACCTGTTATTATCTCTTCAACCTTTCCTCTTAAAGGTGACATAACAGACGTGCATGTATTTACTTTTACCCTTTGGCTGCTGGGGGCTTTATATGATTATTTCGTTTTTTCATTTTTCTCTCCCCCTCACTCTAACTAATGTGGCTGCTCTTCTGTTGAAGAGAAACATGCTACAAAGCATTCAAGTGGTTTTCCATATTAACATTATTGCCAGCCAGCCTGTGACTCTTTGTGTAGGAGTGTTTGTATAATCTCCATAGCAACTGGTTGCTTACAAAAATGTCATTTTGTGCCTTCTGTATGATTTGTCTAGTATGTTGCTTCTTGCATAGCCACTCATTTTCTCTTTCTTTTTTCCTGTACAGATTACATGCTATGAACAGCACTTTATTTCTTATGTTTAATGTTTTTTTTTTTTTGTCCTTTCTCTTAATGCCCATTGCCGTAATTGAAGCAATTTTACAAAATTACACTGGCTCTGTGACATTTTCAAGTGATTTCTTTTCAAGACTTTAAATCCAAGTCTCTGATAAAACAATGTGCTTACAGGGCATCTCGAATAAAAGGTTAATTCAGGGTTAAAGCATCACAATTGAGAGAATAAAAATCAGTACTGCATTCTCACTTGTGTTATAAGTTTTGAAGAAGTTTAAGTGTCAGATTTTCCATCCTCCGAATGCCTGCAAAAATGCCTTTGCGAAGGCATTCCCGCGAAGTGCATGAGGCGCGCCGCTGAAATAGTTGCGGACGCGCTTCATGCACTTCAAGAAAAGGTGAGCAGAGTGGCCGCTTTACCGCTCTGTTCGCCTGTTCTTGAAGTGCATGAAGCACGTCCGCGACTATTTCAGGGGCGCGCCTCATGCACTTCGTGGAAATGCCTTTGTAAAGGCATTTTTGCAGGCATTCAGAGGATGGAGAATCTGGCCCTAAGAGTCAGGTTTATCAAAGAGTGAATTCCTAACTCTTGTTTTCACTTGCTTCCCACAATTTCTATGCCTTTTGAGTAAAGTGTTGCAAGAATAGTAACAGGAACTGTGCAGTAAGCCCCAAATTTTGACACTTTTATTTGGGAAAGTCAAATTCACACCAGTACGATTTGGTAAATTTTCACTTTAATACAGTATATACAGTATATATACGCAATGTGATGCGTGAATCTTGTGAATTGTGATTCAATACACCACAACCCCGAAAATAATGATCTTTGCTGAATATGAGAAGTTAGAAAAGTGGAGGGCATTGTCATAGGATAATTCAAACTTTGAAAATGTGTTTCTTAATGTTTGTTCAGGAAACTTAATTCAAGATTTCCTTGATATAAAGGCTATAGTTTTGCTTGCAACTGAGCTTATTGCTCTAAAATGATCATCTCCGAAGTTAAAAAAGACTAATAATACGCTGCAAATTTTAGCGAACCCTTCAAGTTGGAAACTTCCTCAAATGGATCCTTCAAAACACGATGTTAGAGGAATCTAATTAGAGGAGCCACATTGTCAATATGCTGCCTTCTCAAAGTACTCCTGTTGCCTTGAGTCAGCTCTGATTTGTAGATCTGATAATTGGCTTAATTTTATACTTTGAGGTAATCTGCTACAAATAGATTGGGAAGGTGACTACAAAATTCCCTTTACTCATCTTCTACATATAGATAGTGCTAAAATCATGAACAGAAAATGTAGCTTCCTGTAATTGCAGTAAAAATGTCTCCACTAAATAGAAATTGCTGTTATTAACATTTCTTGTTTTTACTTCTAATAGGCCCTCTCAATTAATGGATTCTGTAGCCAGAATCCTAATCTCTCTCGCTCGTACAGCCTACAGATGTTTCTCTTATCGCACCATTATTGTTCTTCTATGATTTTATCTTCTAGAGATTTGTTAGTGATACACAGGTATATTAGTTTGTTAAGCTCTCTGCATCCACACATTGGGTTATAAAGTCCAGATATGGGAAATACGCAGCTAGAATATCACTGCGCATATGTATAAAATTCTATTAATGCTAAGTTGCTAACTGAATAATTTGTATGAACGTTTCCACTGGCAGGCAAAAACAATGTAGCTACAAAATAATGGTCTGAAGGTCAGGTCAGAATTAATACACATAATCATCTCTACAGCTTTAACCAGTCAAAGTCAGGGCGACATGTTCCCTTTAACAGAATTTTTAGAAAATGTTTCACTGAACAGATAATTCATTACACTGATTACGTTCTCCTTAGAAAGGACCATTTAGATATGAAACTTATTAAGGCCTATTTAATAAAGTTGGGTATATTCACTAACATGTGACAAAGGGAGCAGTCACAGTATCACAATTAAGTTTTTGGTTCCCTCTCACTGGTGGATGCTACAATTAAGGGTATAGCCAGTAAGACAAAAGCTGGCATTTTGGTGATGTTACAGATATGTTTTCTGACAGTATATATATTATAGCAGTAACATACTGCAGAAAAACTAATACATATCCCATTGTGTCTGTGTATAGGATGTTATCAGTATTATCCTTCAGTTATATAGCTTCAGCACTGTATATAGTATGGGTTACATACAGGCTAACCTATTACATAATCTACAAGAAGATATGAATCTTGTTACAAGAGCTAACAATCTAGTGTTATTCTGAACAGCAGCTCTCTGGTAGCAAATATTTGCAAAAATTTTTGAACTATGAAAGTTTTTATGAAAGCTGTGTGATGAGCAAGAGCTTATAACTGTTGCAGACCTTAAAAAAACATGTGTTTAACAAATCGCTTGGAATTTCCTGCAAATACTTTACTAGTATTACAGTACTACACATATACTGTATGTCTCTAATGTCAGATGGGCCACAATGTTTATAATATACTGTCATTTATACCAGAAGTTAATATTATTCTAAATAAATATAACAACTTGTGTTTGCTTAAACTGAACTGCTGGAAATTCCTACCAATGTAGCATTTTTGAGTTTCACCCCTGATATATAGCAGCAAGCTGTATACACATATAATAAAACAAACTGCTAAACTTCATGTAATGCACTCACATTTTGTACTTTTATTCAGATAATGTGTTCTACTTCTGAATAAAGTATATTATATAGAGTTCACTTCATGGAGGTGAGATGGTCCCTCTAACTCTGTGTCCATAAGAAATTGAGGTTTATGGAAGATTGGGCATTTGAAGATTTTTGTTTTTTACTGTATAGACATACTATATACATCTTTACATACATAGTCAAGTCACATTATTTTGACCACTTACTACTTTCAACAGCAGCAGTGTGTAGTTCATAAAGGAAGTTACGTTTTGTGAGCTGACTTAGTAGGTATGTAAGGTGTGGACAGCACTCTTAACCAATATAGGTATAAATCCATCCTTGCAAACACTCATACATGCTGATTGTCTTCCCTGGGGTGTATGGGATCTTCCCAGTGGCGTAGCAAGCGTTTGTGGCACCCAGGGCAGACAATCGTGCGAGTGGGTGGGGGTGGGGGGGGTGCTAGCACGGAGCGGCGGACAATCATGCAAGGGTGGGGGTGCTAGCGGAGGTTGGTAGCTATAGCGCCCCCCCTCCTGCTCGGTGCCCACACTGCCCGCCCCTAGGAACGGCCCAAATGCCGCCACCACAACATGCCGCCAGGGGCTGACCGCCCCCCACGCTACGCCACTGGATCTTCTAGCAAGATAATGCAACACGGCTAGATATGTCCGACATTTGTTGGCAGAATGACCAAGTACTACCCTGGCTCCTTCATTTCCCCAGACTTGAACCTAAGCATCTGTTAGAGCACCTTGATTGTTGTGTTCACTCTATGGATCTTCCCCCATGCACCCACCAGCAGCTGTGGGATGCTCTGCAGTCAGCATGACTCTACATACCTTTGACAATAGAATCTTCTTGAGTCATTCCTTGCTGTCTATAGTAACCAGACTACCGCTATTAGGTTTCAGTTAAAAAAAAAAAACTTTTAGTTGACGTGACCTTGGAATTTCCATTCACTAGGCTTCTTTTTACCCTTAGAAAGTTTTCAATCAGGGGAATTTATCAACAGGGACATTCATTTAGGCTAGGATCAGACAAGCGTATGAAGCACAGTGCATCATACGTTCGTGAAACCTAGCCTAAATACGCTGCGCCGCAAATCCCGTAGATTGTTCCAGCCGTACGCTAGCAAAAATGCGATGGCTAGCGTGCGTCTAGGTTTGCACATGCACACACTTGCGTTGCGCTTGCATAATATGCTCATGTGGCCAGAACAAGGTAAGCTCCACAGGGCAGAGTGGAGTGGCTTTTTTTTCTATCACACGCATTGCGCATCATATGCTCATGTGAACCTAGCCTTACTGAGGTCTAATGATCCATGTCAACTGATCCATTGTTAGAGTTCACATGAAAGGACAATGAAAGCCATCCTCCAATTAGTTTCTATGGGTTACTAGACCTCAGTAAACAATTGTACTTGGTTGAAATTAGTTTTCATTAGTATTATATTGCTAACGATTCACCTACACATTAGTGTGTTACATACACAGCCAAAATAGCTGTCGCAATATTTTATACTTCTACTTTTGGGGATCATACTGTTAGGGTGAAATTTATTAAAGTCGACAATGATGTTTTTGATTTTTCCAGATATCGATAAATTGAAAATGGCATTTTCGATATTGCGATGTAACGAGCGGTGCTCGCATCGAAGCACCGCTCGTTACATTTACTAGAGGGTATGCAAATCCGAAATCTCACATTTTTATTAGGAATTCTGAATAAGAATTCGGATTTCCATAATCGAAAATGCCATTTTCGAATTATATGTATCGAAAATGGCATTTTAGATTTTAATAAATTTCGCCCAATGTGTTTTTCCATCTCCTACACAACAGTTTCTAGATTTGTCAGTTTTGTAATAGTCCCATTTGACTCTTCCATCCAGTTTATCCTCTACAAACTCTGTAGCAGGGGTCCCCAAACTCCAGGCCACAGGCTCATTGGTACTGGGCTGCTCCCAGCCAGCCGCTCTGTTGGCCTGCTCTTGAAGTGCATGAAGCGCAACCGTGATTATTGAGGCTTCGGGGCTTATGGAATCTGGCCCTAAAGGTTGAATAGTCGCATATAGCTATGAATTCACATTTATTCACCACGTGTTCACCTATTGACCAAGCGGCATAAATTTAAGCAAAGTGACAAATTTGCGAACAATTTGTGAAACTGCGATAATCACGATCTTACGGAGCACTACGCATCACTTTGTGTGCACATGCACAGGTACTTTGACTATTGACCAATTGATGGAGTACGGCAAAGGAGTGAATTTGAGTAGGTGTACTGCTCCAAATTCACTGATTTGAATTTGCCACATTAGAGTGGCAAATTGGGGGGTTGATGGCTATGCTCTTCATTCTCCTTCTATTAGACTGACTACGCCACGCAACACATCCAACAGTGTTTGTAGCAGTCCACTTGTTCGACAAGTCTATTTGCAATTTAGTCAATAACGAGTAGTGAATTTGTGGAAATTTTGTCAATGCAACTGCAAATAGACAGGTGAATTCACTCTTTAGTCAGCCATCCCTCAAATCTACATCTGATACAGACACAGATTTTTTAATGGTAATGTCATTTTAAGATGTTGAACCAGGGCTCTTCAACTGGAATTGTAAGCTTTGATCTCCTGCAATGGCCACTGCCTATCCAAGACCTATTGTCTAAATCGGATTTGACATACAGTTCAAGAACAGATAATTCACCCACTTCATGCAAGGTTTTTTACAGCATCGTTTTAAATTAATTGCCAACAGCAATCCAATCATTAAGCAAATTTCTGAAAACAGAATTGTATGTAGAATTTTCAGCTTTAGGAAACGTAGAAGAATAAAGATCATTGTGTCAGGGAAATAACAGTAATTAGAATTAAATTAGATGTTTCATTTTCTTTTGTAGGTGGCACATTCCCCTTAAGTAAGAGAAAATTACAAATTAATTTGAATTTCTACTATATTAAGTAATTGGATAATAAGGGAATTGGGTATCTTTGCAACTAGTTGTTTTTGCTTGAAAATATCATTACAAGTTTGCATTAACTGAAGTGAGAAGATGAGGTGGAAATACAGTAATACACAGGCATTTAATATGCAGCCACCATTAATTCATCACTGCCTACAGCAGATAGATAGATATTGCCCATAACTAGTTCTAGCATATTCATTTCTTAGAAATTGTCAGATTAAAACCAGAAAATGTTTTTTTCATATGTAATTCAGTTAGTTCTTTAGTGATTCATAAACATGTTGATTTCTGTGGAGCCTTCCTTACTAACATTTTAACACATTTTCACAATTGTTCGCATCTGTATGAATTTTAGAATATTTACTTTAATGGCTGTTGTCATGACAACAATCTCCAGAGTCTTATAAAAAGTTCTTACATTTGGATGAGAAAGCTTAACCGCTAATTAAAATACACATAAGCAGTCACAACTAGATTCTTTATTGTAGAATTTAGTCTAGAGATCTAGAAACCATGGAAGTCCATTGCAATTACATTTGGAATTACAATTTCAAGCGTCCAGTTTATAACTAGCAAACTAAGGTTTGCTACTATAGACAAAAGGGGGGTCATTCCGGTAGCTCCGAATTTTTTGTCTCGAATTCACTTATAGCGAACTCCCATTATAAAGTCGCGACTGCGACTAAAATATTGTCGCGGTCGCGATT